>CATIWR010503609.1:0-32193 GCA_949677035.1 Omphalea diandra | reverse complement strand
ATTTTTTTTTTCTTCCATTCTACCTTTTATTATTTTTCTTTCTTTTGTTTTTTCTTCTCTTTGTGTTTGTGTTTTGTGGGTGTGGGCCGGGGGGGCCGGGGCCGCCCCCCGCCCCCCCCCCCCCCCCCCCCCCCCCCCCCCCCCCCCCCCCCCCCCCCCCCACATTTTAAATGGTAACTATGCAGAAGCTAATCAGGTTTAGTTTGGAATTTAATTGACTTAATTTTAGCTTAATTGGTAAATTCGCTTGGTTTTGAGGCTTTCTTCCTTTGTTGTTGAGCTTCTCAATAGTGAAAAAATATTAAGCCAAATTGCTGTTTAAGCTCATTCTTTTTTGGGTTTATGATATAAAGTCAGATGAAAAAGTTTTTATCTTTTCATTTTTCCTATATTTTATCTCCTGCCAGTTGAGCAAATAAATTTATAATTATTAGCGTGCTGGTTGTCTGATCCTTAGTTTTATGTGTTACCTATTATCAGCTTTCCTTTTATGTTACTTTGAAATTTTGGCAGATTTTATTGTTTGGCGTAGAATCTTGTATAAATTGAAGCTGTTTACTCAAATTCCTGGGAAAATTAGCTTGGTCTTCTGCTTTGTCACTTTGAGGTTTAGTGGTGGTGGTTTTCTTTGAAAGTGAATGGAGAGCCAAAAGGTTTCAGAGAAGTCAACCAGTATGGATGCTAGTGTCAGCTCGTGCAATGGTGGTATCATGCAGCATAGTGACAAGGTTGAGGACAATGAGAATCTGGGTGTGGACCTTCTTAATGACTTGGATTCATATTGGGAAGATATCGAGGATCGGCTAACTGTGTCAAGAATGGTGAGCGACTCAGTTGTTAGGGGTGTGATATTTGCTGTTGAACAGGAGGCAGCAGAGAAGATTGCTCAGAAAGAATTAGAGTTTGGTAGGTTAAAAGAAATGGTACATCTTCACCATGTGGATGCAGATGTTAATGAAAGCTATTCAGTGATGTTCCATGAGCCAAAAAGCAGACTATATGGTCATTATTTGAACCATTCAAATGTCATACTGGGATATCAAAGGTTACAAGATTCTCTGGGCAACCTTAAAGTTGTGGCTAGAGGGCAGTTTAAAAAGCTTAAGAAAGAAATTGACAAGATTAAAGGGCTTAGTTCTATTACATCTGAGATTGACAAAATTAAAGGGCCTAATTCTAGTACATCTAAGACTGTGAAAGGATTGAGTGATGTCCTAGAGGACAAAACGCCTGACAAATGGCTCGGAGTGGATGGAACACTTGACGGTCTTAGAACTACTCTGGACTCTATCTACATGCAAGCAGAAGATGCGGTTTGCTTGTCTAAGTCGTTGCTTTCTGACTGGCAGCAGGAGAGAGAATTTCAAGCTGAGATTGAAGCAATGGTGATCGAGAATAGTATTCAGAGTCTTCAAGAAGATTTTGAACAGAGACTTTGGGATCAAAATGCTCGATCATATGGTAATGAGAGTACAAATTGGCTTGAAAATATCAAAGAGATTTCAAAGTTACGTCAAGAATTGGATGTCATCTCTAAAGCATTATCTGTTCCTGAAAGTGGGCAGTTAATTTCACATGGGTCCTTGGAGCACCGAAAGGCTTCAGGTAATCATGCGTCATCAGCGTCACTTTGGGAGGGGAATGGCAAACATGACGAGTCAATGATGGTTGTTCCAGAAAATTTGGATCATTCACAACTGAAGCACATGTCAAAGGATGAACTGTTTGGTTATTTGAAGACTGAGATGACTAACATGAAGAGACAATATGAAATAAAAGAACGTGAAATGACAGAAGAGTATTTCAGTTTAAAGAGAGACTTCTTGAAGTTAAAGGAAAGGGCATCCCCTTCACCAGTGAGGAAGGATAAGGAGTTTGATACATTGAGGAAAAAGATCCCAGAGATCATTGTAAAATTGGATGGCATCCTCATGGAAAATGAGAAACCGCCTTCATTTTATGACAATGGAGTTTGTCTGGACAACATGAAGGATAGATTGGCATCTCTTCGTTTAGAAAATCACCAACTAAAAGACTTGCTCATGGACAAGAAAAAGGATATTAAATGGCTTTCCTCTCAAGTTTCTGATTCTACCAAGAAATTACTGGAACACTCTCTGGCTGAGCAAAACTTGTTAAGAATGCTTGAAGATCTTAAATGTGCAATGGAAGATGCACAGGATGAGGCTTCAATCTGTGAGGATCTACAAAAATTCCTTCTCCAGGAGGCGGTTGACCAAATGAAAGGCTTTGGTGAGGAGTTAAATATGGAGTATGATATCATGCAGGGATTTTATGAAATTATATTCAAAGAAGCTCACAATTCTGAGCCTATTGGTAAGTTAGAGATTGAAGATTCAGTTATAGAGTCCATTCTCATGCAAGGGATATGTGAAGTTATTTTTAGAGAATCCTTCCAGGAAGCTAAGGAGAAAGTTGATGCCTTGAACCTGAAATATGTCAATGATAATGAAGTTCGAGTGTCCCTTGAGATTCAGGCATTGGAAAAGGAGAAGGCATTGAGATCAAATATTGCAGAGAAAGAAAAATTGGAGGAAGATATACTCATACTGAGTAAGATGATTGATGAAAAGAACAATTTGGTACAAGAAGCAGCAAAAGCATTAGTGAAAGAGAAGGAGAAATTTGAGTCAGCTTCTGAAGAGCTTAACAAGCTAAGGGATCAGACGACTCAGCAGCAGATGTTAATTTTAAAATATATTGAAGAATCACAAGTTGTCAAAGTTGAATTGGTTAAGGCATTGGAGACTATTGAAATGGATAAAAGGGAGATCTTCAAGTTGAGAGAGCAGCTTGAGATAGTAACAAAAAAGTTAAAAGAAGTTGTTGAAGAGAAAAGTGTGCTTTTTTCTATTTCCCAAGAGTATCAGAATAGAGAAAGAGAACATAGGAAGCAAATGAATGCTGCTACTGTCATTGTCCAAGAATTTTCAAAGGCAGTTACTGATTTTGAATGTAGGGCAACAGAGGATATTAAATTAAAGAGCTTGAGGTACGTAGTTATCACCATTTAGTGAGGTTTTTCTATAGTTTTTCTGTACTGAAGAATTAAGTACATGCAAGCTGTAGATTTTATTTTCTGGCATGGATTATTAAGTTTTCTGAGATGTGAACCTCACATGTGCATCCATGTGTGAACTGCAGCATGACTAGCTTTGCTTTTGTTATGGCAATGGTATTTGTGCCTTTGAGCCATTTACTTAACATTTGACATCCATGAAATTCTAGAACTTAAACAAGTTGGAGAATGGGATGCCCACCCATTGAAGCTACTTGGTCTATTTTATTTTCATTGTCCTCCACTCGATGAGTTGCCATTTTTGGTCTTCCAAGTGCCATTCTACTTGTCCCTAGAACTACTTTCCATATCAACTATGCCCATCTAGTGTTTTTGTATTTAATCTATCTTTTTTTTTCTTGTTACTTCTCAAGTTTCCATTTTCAATTTAACCCATGACATTTCCATGGCTTCTTTTTCAGAATTGAAAGCTTGAACTCTCAATTACATTCTCTCATTCAGAAAGCTAGCAGACTTAGGAGGACAGGGTTGTTGTACAAGCAAAGGCTTGAAAGTAGGTGTTCTGATCTTCAAAAGGCTGAAGCTGAGGTATGCCAGAAATTGCCTGTTTAATGTGGTGCATATTGACATGTTATGGTCTCAATGTAAATTGTCACCTAAAATGCATATATAAAAAATTGAATGTGGTGCTTGGTTTATATTATATGAAGTATGGCTTAGTTACTTCTTTTGAAATCATGATTGTCCTGCCATTTTTTAGAAATGGAGCTATTATAAACCTCTAGTTTGTCTGATCTAATGAAAAGCTTGTGCCATGATTTTTATTGTTCATGTATAATGAGCTATGTATTTTAAAAAAATAAAAAGAATGTAATGCAATTGTCTTTTTTCTTAAAAGATTTTGCGTGTCTTTGTTTAGTAGTCTGCTTCTATCATATTGCTTTGTATATAGCTTTATGAAAAATTCCTGAGAAACAGAATGTTGGAGAAGATTGACATCTTTCATTGCATGTGATAATGAAACCAAAATGGTTGCTCCAAATGTAGATTTATACTATCGAATATGTTCAACAACTATTTTTGAATTGATGTATTGATGCAAGATAATTCAAGTAATAGCTAGAATAAATTTTCTTTTCAATTGATAGAATTATGAGTTTAATGGGATTGCTAATTTTCAATCTTGGGATTGGAAGATTAGTTGCCTTGTTCTTTTACAATCTGCCATTCAAGATGTCTCATATATTATGGCAAAAGAACTAGGGCTGGCAATTTTTGAGACAACATTTACGTGACTCGTAGTTAGGCAGGTTTGGATTGGCATATTCGTGTTGATGTCTTGTATGTGTCAACTTATGGCACACCAAAAATTAAGGCACAAACAAGTTGACGTATGTACTTTGAAATGATTAATATAATTTGCTTTACTGGTCATGTTTGTTTGTTAGCATGTTGTGGTCAACCCATTGAAACATATTAAGACTTCATTTGTTTTCATGGAAAATAACTTGTTTATATAAAAAGTTTTTCAAAGAAAATGTTTTTAAAGAAAACGCTTTATGAGGAAGACGTTTTCTGGTATGTGGAATATATTGGAAAATATTAATTTCTCTTTTAATTTATAAGATTAAAATAAAATTTACACTATAACACTTTATATTTATACTATTTATTGTTTGATATGAGAAAAAATATATTAAAAAACGATAAATCGTGTGGATTCCATCTATCACCAATGATTGCCACCAGCCGTGGTAATTAGTGATGAGTGTTGGTAGTAAAAAATAACTAATGATAATACATAAATTAATAGTTATGTGTTTATATAATTTATTTTTCATTTAGATAAGAAAATTATTTTCCTTAGAAATTGCTTAGTTTTTTTATTAAATACGAAAATATTTTCTGTTGACTAATTTTTTTGAATGGTTATACAGGAAAACATTTTTCACAAAACAAACGAAGTCTAAGAGTCTTCTAATTTAGTTTGAAAAGATAGAATTCTTAAGTTTTTAATTTGAGCGGGAAAGATATAAATATAAATTAATAAATTTTGTTAATATATTATTCATGTCTTTATAGATTAATCATGTCAATAATGAATCTGTTAATGCCTTTGGATCTATTTATTGTTCATACTCTGTTAGGATCAATCTTAACTTTCTATGAACTAGTTTAAACTAGTAGTGTTGTTGAACTCACATAATATATACATGGTGTTGGGGTTGAGAATCTTATCATCATTAATTAAATGGATCAGATTTCGGATATGTATTTTTGTGTTATACCTATATGTTGACACAAGTTGGTTATTACTCAGGGAACATATATTGCCAAACATAAAATGAATGCCCACAAAGGAATGTCAAACTTCTCTTCAACAAAATGGAAATCAATCTGGCTGTTGAAGTAGAATATTGGGAATAAAAGAAAGATTGCTGCTTGAAAGAAGGGTTAAAAAATTGTCATTGTCATTGTTAGTGTTGCCACTTTTGCACTTAAAATCCTTTTAGAAACCTGCTGTAAAATCCTATTGTTGAATAATCGTGTCTCATATACTCCAAACATGTTAACAAAGGAAACAAGCATTACAAATGGTTAAAATTCCTTGCATGAATTATACATTACTTTTTGATATTGGAGTGTCAGATAAATTTTGTAACATTTTATATGACCATCAGTTTTCAACATATTCTTTCTGTAGTTAGATTGTTCTTTACACACACACACCCACCCACTCACAAAAACACAAACACACACATGCATTAGTAACAATGGCAATGAAAATTGTCATCATTGGCCATAGACAGTACTAGCTTTCAAGGAAAAAGGTAGCCCTTGAAATATCTATTAAATTTCTATTAAGTGAATTTGACTCTAAATATTGTTAGATGATAAATGTACACATCTAATAGAAAAAATGAAAAGTGAAGTTCAAGGATATTGTTCTATTAATTTGTTTAAATATTTGTGAATATTTGTTCCATAGTTGTGTGCATGGATACATTTTTCTATTTGTTTAACAAATTTTCTCTTGAATCTCAGGTTGATCTTTTAGGTGACGAGGTGGATGCTCTTTTAAGTCTTCTTGAAAAAATATACATAGCACTAGATCACTATTCTCCAATATTGCAACACTATACTGGAGTAAGATGTTTATCTTCTGTTGCTTATACTAGTATGTGCAGAATTATTTTGTGTCATTGCATTTGTGTCTGTAATTGAATTGATGTTTCATTGGCGTTATTATAGAAAAGGTGCAAAGAGAAATCTTTTCATAATTGTCTTTATTTGTGGCACACATACTCGATATTTTATATCTGCTAAGTCAGTTCTTGTCAAAATTTGATTTTAATTTTTTGATTGAAACTAATATAATACCAATTTGCTTATCAAGCTTTTCTTTTCAATCATTGCAGATTATGGAAATTTTAAAGTTGGTTAGAAAAGAATTAAGTGGAGAATCTGTTAAACCAGTTTGATATGTTCTTTTGACAAGGTAATGCTTCCAAATAAGTGGCTTCCTTGGTATCATGCTTTTATTTAGAGCTACTAGACTCCAACTTTGACATTCTGAAAGTCACTGATAGTTACATATACTTATTTGGCAAAAACTTATATATATTGGATTTAGGAAACTTGTTTATACGCTCAATTAATTACGTGAATGACAAGTACAATAACCACCCCCTTAACTGTCGACGGAATTTACTTCAACACCATTAGAAAGACACTCATACCCTTTTTAAATTCGATTTTAATTATCTTATTGATTAGGTGTATGCATCCCATATAAATAAGATTCTCGTCGCATATTTTGTGTAGTTTACCACAGATTTATATTTTCCCTTTTTCTTTAACAGATAGAGCTACATGTTTCTTTTGGTACTGGTGCAAAATCTTTTATTACTAAGGGAGCATTTTTCTGAGTAACTGGATGATATGCCCTATGAAAAAAGTATTGCTGCAACTTCTGGCGAAGTGCATTCATAGAAGATACTATCTTTTGTCAGTCGCTTGGTCCGATATACAAGGAAATTTGAATGAAGTTGGGATACCCAACCGTTGCAAATTACAGGCAGGGCGACTTGTGGACACTCCCCTTTTATTTGTTTATTTTTGTATAGGACTGGCCTACGTTTTCATTTCAACAAGCCATAGGTGTTACTTCAAGAAATTACATTTTGCCATGTTTTCTTGTATAGCTTTTCCCCCCTAGCCGTCAATGAAAGTATAGTATAGTATAACCTGTATAAATGAATAGTCTTGGATCAAAAAAATTCAGGTGTTAATTTATTAATAACTTATTAAGTTACTTATTTATAGAAAATACTATATTTCATGTACAAATGATAAAATTGAAGATGATAGTTTTACTCTTAGCATTTAAAATGATGATTTTTTTTTTTCTGTGCAGTATAAGAATAGGACAGTAGATCTTCACACTACGTCAATTTTAAGAAAAACAAGTGATAATTAAAATTTTAATAAATATTATAATCACATTATATGTATTTATGTATGAAGAAATTATTTTTTTAATAATGTATTTTTTTTATAAATTTAGTGAATTTATTCTAAATTAAAATCAACAAAAATTTTTACGTATGAAAAAAATATTATTATTATTTTTTTGGTGCCCCCCAGATGAGCGTTAAGCTCATGGTACTATTTAGACTGACAAGGGCTTTCGCTTGATTTCAGCCATGGGAAGATATGAATGATTATAGACATCAAATTAAGGTGGTAAATGATTATCGTTAATGTCAGATAACGGCGTGGAAATAATACAGGGTATCTGGAAAAATTATTCTTCGTAAGGAGATGGAAAAAATCACTGTAGTGAATTTATTTCCTGCTAGTCTTCCTTATGTTGAGCTGCACAGTTTAACACACAGATCAGCATGGTCAGCTATGGGAGTTCCCTTTTGATGATTCTTTCATGAAGAAATTCAAAGCCAGCAAGGCTGCCCCAACAGCTGGTTCCACCTGATGAATCCAAATTATGAAAAAATGAAATTGTTACTGAAGTTGGAAAAACTAAAAATAGATTGTTAATCTAACCCTTTAAACGAACGCAAACATCATGTATCGTGTTCTACCATGAAGAAGACAATTATACCATGACAAGTCTGGCTATATGAAACTGAATAAAAATATCCACTTTCCTCCTTCACACCCCTCTTAAACTATGAAATTGGCTTATCTCTACTACCAAACGCTTCAGAAGTAGTTGTATATACTTGGATTGCCAAAAACTAGTGTAATTCTAAAAATAACTCGTTCAATGTATCTAACATACATGTGCTGTCATGCTGAGTTCTATAGCTCAATATGTGCTATCTGCTCCCTCATTGATACTGGCGAAAATCCAAAGTTATTTAAGGTTCATGAACTTGTTAAATGGCTGATATAATATTGAGATCCATCATCATTCTTCCGTTTTTACTTTTAAATGTCAAAATGAGAGACGCAGATTTTTTTTTTTTTTTTTTGGGTATTATCAGAAATTCATAAAAGGAGAGGGCTCAGAAGTTTGACCCTTTGACCTCCTGCACTAAGAAATACACACTCGACTATTGAGTCACTAGAACTAATGACGATCCAAGAGAACTTCGGAGTAGATTTTTAGCAAGGCTGATTTTCAGATACCAGTGGTTCTTTTCAAATTTCCATTTTTAATTTATTAACCACAAATATAGAATGCAATAGGAACAAAAGTATCATTGGACTTTTTTTTAAAAAAAAAAAAGAAAAAAAAAAGTTGAATTGGGAATCCGAAATGTTCGCATTTAAAATGAAAAATGGAGGCTAACCTGTGATCTAATTGGAAAAGCCCCGGGGAATTGCTCTTGAATGCACTTCACAACTTCTTTTCCTATATCCTAATTCTTATTGCCTTTAATAACACTACCGAAAATCACAACAGGGTAACAAAGAGTAGAATCTTTGACATTAACTTCCATAGATATATTGACAGGAGCGGAATCTTGCAAGCTTGCCAAGTGAATGATGTCACAAAAATACTTATGTTGATTTACAAAGATTCTTTTGCTACTTTTGTGAATTTCAAGCCCCAAAAAATAAACAAGAGGTCCAAGTTCTTTCATGTGAAATGAAGCATGCAGAGAGGCTTTAAGTTGCTGAATTTCACCAATGTTAGTGCTAGTGATAATAATATCATCCACATGGACAAGTAATATAACAATACCTAGTGAAGTCATTGTTAAGAATAAAGAGAGATCATACTAGATTTGCACAAAGGAGAGGTGAATAAGAGATTGTCGAAATTTCTCAAACCAAGCACGAGGGGTTTGTTTGAACCCATATAATGATCGTTTCAAGTGACAAACATCTACAATATTAGAAGTCTTCAATCCTTGAGGAGGCCTCATGTAAATGACTTCTTGGAAATCCCCATGAAGAAATGGATGGGCCAATCCTTAAAAGCTGCAATAGCCAAAATTGAACGAACAGTAGTCATTTTGGCAATTAGAGCAAAAGTTTCCTCATAATCTATCCCATATTCTTAACAATTGCCAAGGGCTACTAGTCGAGCCTTATATTGATCCGAAGATCCATCAAATTTCAGTTTGATAGAAAACACCCATTTACATCCAATGAGAGTGATAAAGGATGGACAAGGTAGTATATTCCAAGTATTGTTTTGTTGCAAGGCATCCGGTTCCTCCTGCATAGCTTGTTTCCAACAATCATGCTTTATAGCTTGTAAGTAAGATGTATGTATAGTAGCAGAGGATAGTGTTGTAACTAAAGATGTATGATTACTAAATCTCTCTGGAGAATAGTCATACCTGTCAGGAGGTCGAGAGATTCGAGTGGACTGTCAAACTGTTGGAATGGTGATGTCAGTTACTAGTGCCAGAGGGGACTCATGGGGAGGGCCATCAGGATGGTCCTCATTCCTGCTTTGCATTGCATACACAATACTAGGCCGAAATCATGTGATAGAATCATGAGAAACAATATTAGAAGAATTGACCTCATCCTTAAAGGTAGGAAGAATAGAATAAGAAGGAAAGTGCGAGATGACATCATGGAAGGGAAAGAAATATTGTTGGTCAAGAAAGATGATATTATGAGAAATATGAAGCCGTTGAATGGTGGGATCATAACATAGATAACCTTTTTGATATGGTGCATAACCAAGAAAAGCACATCTCACAGATTGAGTAAAGAACTTATTTCTTTCATGAGGCGGAAGAAGAACAAAACAAACACATCCAAAAGGATGTAAATGAGCATATTCAGGTTGTTGATTATGGAGACAAAAATATGGTGTTTGATGGTTAAGAGTAGGGAATGGAAGTCTATTTATAAGATGTATAATAGTAGATAGAACCTTAACCCAAAAATGTGATGAAACAAAAGATTCAATCAGGAAAGCAACACATCAAGAAGGTGGTGATTTTTCTCTCGACCACTACGGTCTATTAAAGTGTATACAGATAACTTCGTTGAGAAATAATTCACTTCTGTTGAAGAAAATCTTGAAATTTTTGAACATATATTCCCCTCCTCGCTCCCCCCCCCCCCCCAGAATTAGATCAAAAGATTTTAATACCTCGAGAAAATTAATTCTCAATCAAAGCTAAGATTTTTGAAAGGCATAAAAAACTTTAGATTTGCGTCGCAAAAAATATATCCAAACAAAGCAACTGCGATCATCAATGAAAGTGACAAAATACTTATAATGAACATGAGATATAACTGGTGAAATCCCCATACATCATTGTGCACCAAATCAAAACAATAAGATGAATGATTATGATGAGATGGGAAAGGAAAGTTTTGCTTTTAGCCATTTTGCAACTAGAACAATCAATAGTAACATCTTTAGCTGAAAAAGGAATTTTATTTCTCAACACCCCATATTTTAACTTTGATTGAAGAGTTCGATCATTTAGATGGCCTAACTTTACATGCCATAATTTGCAATCATGCTTAACAAAATTACAAAATAAGGAAATCACTCTTATTGGCTTAGTTGGTGCATTAAGATAAAGATGAAAGAGTCTGCCCCATTTAGGTCCCTTTGTTATTGTCTTCCTTGACACCAGCTCCTGCACAACACAACTAGAAGAAGAAAAAGTAACTTGACAATTATTTTCTACTATTTGTCCAATAGAAAGAAGATGAGCAAATAAGTTAGGAGAAACAAAAACATTTTACAGTGATGGAGAGGAAGAAATATCACCAACATAAGTGATGAGAAGATGATCCCTATTGGCAGTCTCAATTTGCAAGTCACCATCATATTTTTTAACATTAATAAGAATATCAAATGAAGCAATCAAGTGTTTTGAAGTTGTCAAGTCAAAAAACCATAATTTAGAATGTGTGGTATCTTTGCCAGTAAGGCCAAGGGTAGAAAGAGCTAATACAATCATTTGTTGAACATGCTCTTGAGTAAGAAAAGGGACTGCTAGTTGGAAGGAAGAGGCAGTAACTACAATAGAAGGATCATTCATAATATTGGTAGTAGAAGCGTGAAGGCATGAGGATTGTGACTCTAGGGATGTTTCCACATTCTGAGATAATATGTCCTTTAACTTTGTAATTGTTGCAAAATTTTTTAGGATATTGATTGACAATGTGATTGAATGCCTTACAACTGTAACAATGAGTATTCCAAGATCGCGAACACGTTCTTTACCTTGAGCATCATAGGCAACATTAAGAACATTAGCAAAACTTCTTTTTTGTTCAAAAGTGGCTTGAGTCAAAAGACGTTACTCCTTCCTAAAAAGTTGATTCAAATAGTCATCTAAAGATAGAGGAGGAATCTTGCAGTAAATTTGATGTACATGTTCAAACTCAGATTGAAGTTTCATCAAGAATTGATCCCTTTGACTAGCTTGATGAAGAGTTTGAATATCTTTTAAAGAGCTAGCAGGAACAGAAGCATACAGGATATCTGTGTATTCTGTCCATAATGTGATAAATCTAGTATAATACTCCTAAATTGATAGATTTCCTTGAGTGTGAATTGAAATATTGTACTCTAGTTGAAAACGTTTGGCTAAGCTTTTATGATCATAAACTTTTTTAAGATAATCCCACATAGCTTTGATTGTTTTGCATGGACGCAAATTAACAGCAATAGTTGGTTCCATAGTCTGTAATAATCAGCTCTTGATTCGAGCATCTTTGGTGTCTCAATCAATAGCTTTTGTGGGATCAACAGGCTTAGAGTTGGTTCCATCAATGTGTCCCTATAGTTCCTTCCCTAGAACATAAATTTGAAACTGAAATTCCCTGGCAAGATAATTCTTACCAGAGAATTTGACACAAGTTATTTCTATTTTCTCCTTGATTGAAATTCTGAAAGAAATTACCAAAAAAAATAGCTCAAAGGTTCAAACAAAGAAGCTACCATTTCTTTCCAAGAACTAACTAGGAAACAAACTCACAATCTCACCAAACAAAAGAGTGGCTCTGATACCATAACAAAGAATGACACAAACACAGATTTTGGATGAATAATTGAATGCCTAAAAACTATGAGTTATCCCTTCTATATATAGATCAAATACAGTCAACCAAATCGCACAATTACAATAATAATTTCTCTTTATTTTCAATAGTAAAATTATCCCTCAAAAGTCAACCCAATCCCATAATTACAACACTATTCCCTATTTACAGCAACAACATTATTCTTTAATTGCTGCTATTATGCCCCAATTACAACAGAAGAATAATACATTTATTATTGTCATTATCTCTTAATTATAAGAGATAAAGATTCTATAAGATATCATTATCCCTTAATTATAGGAGATAATTATTCTACAAGATATCATTGACATAGGGAAAGAACCATTCCTGTCTGCAACACAAAATTGGTGAGTCTTAAAGAAGGTAGAGTCCTTGAATGTATTCAACACTTACATATAAGCATTGGTTTTCTACAAGTGCATATTTATTATTGCTAGCATGCATAAAATTAATGGTACCCGATCATGTTCTTATAAAGGCTACTAAAAATATAGTGTTGCATTTCAGATGTTGTGACAGGAGTGAAATCCATGGTACAAATTGGTAAAAGTAAATTAGGAAGAAAATATAGCATATAACCACAAAGAAACTTGTTTATCTAACTTGTTTTAAATGATATGACAATATGAGTTTGATAACTTTCGCATATAGAAACTTGTTTATCCAACTTGTTTTAAATGATATGACAAGACGAGTTTGATAACTTTCCCACATAAATCAAGTCTTTGAATAACAGCTTTAACACTAAGAGCTAACTCATGGACTGCATTGAGCAAGATCTTATTTGCAATTTCATCAGATGTTTCTGCACAAAACACAACTTTTGGAACAAGAACTGTAATCCTTGCCCAAGACGAATCTGCATAGGTCTACCTAGAAACAAACCTAGTGAGAGGATATTAGTCCACCTATATGCAACGCATGATATCTAGGGAGCTGGCCAAGTACCAGCTTAAACTTGTAGCAATTTCTAACTTTATAAAATGTTACAAAGTTTACTCAGTTGTTCAACTATGCCTACTATTAAAGCTTTGGGATACTTCATGAATTCTAGGAAAAAAAATGCAAAGATCAAGTTCACAACAACAAATTAAAGATGCAGATCCCAATAGTTTGAAGTCAAGGCAAATTCTAATGATTTTATGTTCACATGATGATGCATTGTTTCATATGTAGCAGTAGCTTGCACAAGGAAAAATTTATGTCCTGTTGCTTTTCCTTGCTTTTGACATCAAACACCTTATGTCCATCGAGAAACCTATTGGCATATCTCTCCAAAACCCCACTAAGGCTAAGGAGAAGATAACAAAAATGGATATCAATTCACTTTTCAACATAGAAATCAGTAGAGTTAAAAAAGAGATAAGCAAAAAGGAGTCTTTTAGGGCTTGGTTGTTGCATCAACCTCTTTTTTGCGTGTAAGTAACCCACAATCTTGTTATCCTTCATAAGGATACCAATTTTAATTTTCTATTCAGATCAGCTCAGTTTTGCATTCCTTTCCATTTGTTTCAGGACTGAATAAAAACCTTTCATTTATTTCAGTTGTGGGAGAAGAATGAAATGTAAAATGACATTGAGAAAAATAAAAAGAAAAAGAAACCCAAATATTTGAATCATCAATCATTCTTGACCATAAACACTCATTACCAGTTGTCGTTGGCGATCGATGTGACACAAATTCTTATTTTAATATATTTTTTCTCATGTTAATTAATAAATAAAAAAAAACATAAAGTGTTTGTGACCTCTTGTGGTGGTTCTTGTTCTTCAACTTCAACTTCCTTTGAAGTGGAGTTGAGTTCTAACTTCTCAAATTCACTTACAAAATCACTAACAAGAGAACCTTCTTAAGATCAGGTTTACTAAATTTATCAAAAACAACATTCATAGACTCTTCAACTACCATGGACATTTTGTTGAACACCTTATATTTTACTAGTGGTGGAATAACGTAAGAAGGTGCCTTCATCAATTTTAGAGGCAAATTTCTCAAAGTTATCCTTGGTATTTAAAATATAGCATTTGCACTTGAAAACTCTAAGGTATGAAATCTTGGGCTTTCTTTCATTCCATAACTCATAAGAGTTTTTGTTCAAAATTAGTCTTTTAAAAAGTCTATTTGCAATGTAATAAGAAGTGTCGATGGCTTCGACCAAAAATTAATTTGGAAGAGAATACTCATTAAACATAGTTCTAGCAATCTCCATTAATGTCCTATTTTCCTCCTACTGTACCATTTTATTGTAGTGTCTAGGAGCCAAAAAATTATGAGAAATATCATTTTCCACACAATAATTTTCAAAACTCTCATTTTAAAATTCCTTGCCATAAACACTTCTAATATTAGAAATGAAATATCTTTTTTCATTTTGAACTCTTTTTGCATAACTTTTAAAAGCATAAAAAAAACATCACTTTTATGAGTCAAGAAACTAACCTAAGTAAAACTCGAGTGATCACGAACAAGTATATGTGCAAAATGCTTTCCACCTACACTAATAGATATATATTTGTATGATTTATATTTTATTTGGATGAGTTTGTCACCATTCAAAAAATGATTTTTCTTTTGAAAAGAGAAATCATTTTCCTTAAAAGTAGCTTAGTGTTCCATTGACTACAAAATATTTTTTGTTGACTAATTTTTTTAAGCGTGCCAAACATTATAAAATGTAGAAAATATTTTCCAAACAAATATTTTCTGCAAAACAAATGAAGCCTAAATAAAATAATTGTTTGATCTGTGGTGCTTATTTTATTGTATGTTGTGTCGTTACTGCTTGTATGAATTTATATGCTAGTTTTCACTAGCTTGTTAGTGTTGGCAAACTTTATGAGTGCCTATTTGTTGTATAGATGTGACACAACCCATTAGACATCAAAGATCCATTCAGAGATCCCAAACAATTTTGGAGTAATATTTCATTGAGTTGAGTTTTGGTTAACTTTCTGGGTTTCTTATGTGGTAGGTGATATGCGATAATTTGCAGTGGCTATGGCATTTCTATACAAGCTTTAACTGCAGTGACAAGGGTTCATGATGGTCATGGTACACAGACAATGCTTACTAATAATAGACAATGCTGACTAATAAAAATTTTGATGGGCTTATTGGATATCACTTTTGATGTTTATGACTCTAGTTATTTAAGTTTTTATTCAGTAGTTGATTTGAAATGTGAAATTAGCATTCTATTTGAAGAGGTCTAGAAGTATTTAGAACATTTTTGGCTTTGAAAGAGGATTAATGTTGCTTCTCTATTTGACAAGGTCCACGAGTCTTATCCTTGATGACCATCTACTAGTTCTCTTTTGAAGAGATTTTGGAGAAGTTCCTTACATACATGCCTAATTCTTCTATGCCAAAGCCAAGACTCATTGTTAATAGATTTAAGACACTTGGAAGATTAGTTAGCTAAATTGTCTAAGTCAATCATGTAGGTATTTCCTTGCCTTTCACCCTTAAAGACTACATTGTCATCTATTAAGGTAGTGATAAGGCATTCTCTAAAGTTAAAGGAAACTTTATTATCCTTGTCAGATAATTGACTTACACTTAATAAATTATGCTTTAAATTATCACTAAGAAGAATAATATTAATAAGGGCCAACGCTTCTTAACAACACAACCAATATCAATTATCTTACCCTTGACATTATTCCCAAAGGTGACATTTTCACCTTACTTCTCCTTGATAGATGTAAAGATCTTTGGATCATGGCCATATGTTTTGAGGACCCATTATCCATATGCCAAGTGTTTTCATCATTAGTGGATTTAAAGCATTCCTTATTAGAAAAGTCATCTTAAACAATAAAGTAAAGATTAGCAACTTCATTCTCTTCTTCTTCCTCAATTGAGTCATCATCCTAATTGGTCTTGAAGCGCTTCTTCTTTTTCTTATCTCACTTATTTTTCTTCTTCTTCTTTGTGTTTAGCTTGGGACAAATGGATTTGATGTGCCCTTACTTGCCACATTCATAGCATGTCATATCATTCTTCTTCTCCTTATTGTAGTTAGATAAGGTTTTTTCTTTCTCTTCTCTTCCTCATCAAATCTTTAGTCCTCTTTGTTAGCATGACAAGCTCTTCTTCCCCTTTGTCACTTTCATCAAAGTCACTAATATTTGTGACAATTTCTTATTCCTTAAAATAGCTTTGAGAGCAAGAGCTTTTTTTTTTTTTTTTTCTCTCTCTCATCTTTTTTAGCTTTTCATCCTTCTTGGTTGTCTTTTCATAAGTGAGGAGCTTTTCGATAAAGACATCGATTATGATTTTACCAATGTCTTCATAGTTTGTTATATACTGACAATTCTACCTCCAAACTTTTCTAAGGGAAGAGCTTTAGAATTTTGAAGTTGACATCCTCTTTAGATACATGTCTCCCAAGCTTCTTCATGTTGTTAACAAAGGCAAAAAGCCTATTAGTCATGTCAGTGATGCATTCATTTAACTCCATCATGAAGAGCTCATACTTCATCGCATATATATGGATGTTTATTGACTTGATTTGTATGATGTCTTAATGATAGTTCTATAAAGCTTTCCAAATCCTATAAACACTTTGGCAATGTTGAACTCTCCTACATTCTTCTCTCTAGAGAGCACTAAGAATTATAGTTATTGCCCTCTTATTTTTGTCATTTGTCTTCCTATATGTCTCAACCTATTCTTCTTTGAGGATAGGCTCTTCAAATCAAGCCACTATTTTAGCAGGTGGTTTTCATTCTTGTATAATATCCAAACACAACAATGAGGTCACTATCTAGGTACACCTTCATTCTATACTTCTAATGGGTATAGTTAGTTCCATCAAAGTAGGGTTTGAGATGAGAGTGGATCTCTTCATTAACCATGATGTTTATTCATAATTTAACTTAGTGTTTAGACTCACACCTAATCCAAGTACATTTTATGTTTAAAGGCTAACACACAACCTTATAAGAGTTTTTCCAATTAAGGCTCATTCTAAACCCTAATATCTAAGTGTTTAAAGCTCAAATTTAACCTTTATAAGCAATGAATACAATCAATACACTTTTAACAAATAAATTATAATAGCAATAACGAGAGAGAAAGGCCTGAGAAATCAATTTGTAAGAGTTTGAACATTATTAATGGTTATTCTCTTACATTCAAAGCCATTTGGTAGAGTATTTATAGTTTACATCCTTCAAACAACCGTTAGAAATAAAAATATCTCCAAATCTCCAAAGTAAGGTAGAAAATCCTATATTTAATGCTTGTCAGAAGAATATTGCAGTTAAGATGCTTCAATTGAGGTCATGATTCACTTTTAGTGTCAAGATTTTCCATTTCGTGATCATGATCTTCATAATATATCTAATGACTAGTGACACATGACATTTGATCATTTGTTTCTTGGACTAACCATTGCAATGCTCCATTCTTATTCATTAATTATAATCATGATCTTCTTGGTCTTGGCCTTGGCCTTGGTCATGATCTAGGATCGCGCTAGAATAGGGGTCGTGACTTTCATTGTGTATTGACCTATCATTTTTAGTTCAAAGTTAATCGTTGGTCGCGGTAGCACCCTTAGCATCATGGTCACGATCTTCAAATTGCCAAACAACTCCTTAGACATGTGGCATGCTTTAAGTAGTTTCCTAAATGCTCGTTATAACTCTCTTTCTAAGTTTTGAAGGTCTCTTTCTTGATTGGGGATCAAACGAAAGATCTTGGTGCGATTTTAACCGCGTACTCATTTGGACGAAATGGTTCAATCTTTAAATTGAATAATCGTTACGATATGCTTTTTTGGTCACAATTTGCTTATCTTGGTTGAAAATTACAAGTCAGTTTTTGAGATTTTAAGAATTTACTTTCTTTAGATTTCTTAATTTATTTTAACTTAATTTCCTACAAAATAAAAAAAAAAACACTTGATATACACATTAATGACATTGAATTTAACTTGTCAAGATCAAAAATGAAGTGTGACCAACTTGATTGATTATATATATATAATAGAATCTCTGTTCCAATATTAAATGAAAAAAATCTATGCAGACGGATTGAAAATTTTACTTTTCAATTAAATTTTTTTTGTTTTAGTTCGATTTAATTAAATTTGATTTAACAATCTTTTATATTTGTGTTGAACCCTGCCAATATTTTATATCTTTATACAGGTCCTAGTTATTGATGTGCTTAGTTATTATTTATTATCAATGATATGTAAATATCTATTAGTAAAAAATCAATTTTTATTTTAATAAAATTATTATACTGAAAATGATTCTATATTTAAATAAACATAAGAGGATTTTAATGAATTCAATGTAAAATATATGTTCTTCAATTGAATTAAAAATTTTACCTATATTAAATATATCATTGCCTTATACATCCATCTAATAATATAATGATATATAAAATAATTATTTATAACTATTTAAGAATTTATCATTATATTACATTTTTTCAACAATAAAAATACTTATTTTTTATTTTATAATAATACAACTAATACGTTGTTCTTTAAAAATTGGAAAAAGATAAACTTAGCACACTTACCCGATTAGTAAAATCCTGAAGCAAATGTTTGATAGAATATTAGTTGATTTGATAGGGTATGAGTTTACCTTTTATCTTGACAAAAACTAATGTTTTTAAAATAAAATGGGTGATTGAATCAGTTTATTAGTTAAATTTTAATTGAATTAATCTAATCGATTTAATTGATTCAATTAAATAATATAATTTTAAAAATAAAAAATTAATATAATATGATGTAATAATAGTAAAATATTCTTAATATTTAAATTTAAATAAAATAATATAATTTTCAAAAATTTTAAATTTTTTATAAAATAATGTCACTTAAATTAAACTGATTTGAGTTTATTTTAATTTAATTAATTTTTAAATTTTGATCAATATTTGAATAAATTATTTTTTATTTAAATTAAATTAAATTATAAATTGATTTTTAATTTATCAATTTAATTAATTAATTTTTGATCTCATGTCATTTTGAAAACAACCTGAAATGCCAAATACGACATGTAACATGGATGAGATGAGATGAGAGGCAGTCATCAAAGGCAAGGAGGCCGGCAAGTGGTAGTAGGGGTACTCCAAATACGGAAAAGGAAAAGACAATTCACACCTCTTTCAAGAATTGAATTCCCTCATAAATAATAATTGAAACTCAAGTGCTAGGAGGCTACCAATGTAGCGACAAAGAAGAATAGTCTGTTCATCATCTTCCGGACAAGGCCATGTGACCCACCTCACAAATAATGGAACCCATCTCCATCTCCATCTCCATCTCCATCTCCATCTCCTCTGTTCTCTATTATACTACACCCGTAAAATAAAAAACAAAATATTATTCAAAATGATTCTGTATGCTTTTTAATTTAAAATTAAAATTAAAAATAAAATGAGTTACAGAGGATTTTTGTGAACTGTAGAATAAATAATGTCGGGTTCTTGTCTTTTTTGCAAACAGTTGGCAAGAAAGATGAGACAACATTCCCAATCTGTTCTGTTTCTGCTTTCTTGCTTAGCTAACCACTGCTCTCCATCCCATCTATTCTTCTCTCCTCCACGACTCAATCTTCTTTCTTGCATTTCTTTGTATTCGAGCTTAAATGAGAGCTGATCAATCACATAGATTGTCTTTTGTAATGATTTTCTTGCCTTCATAATTTCTTGCGTGCCTCTTGTTCTTGGTTCAGATCTGCAAGTTTAGTGATTGGAAAGTATAGCTTGATTCAGGAAAATGTGGCAGTTGGTTGCCTCTGAAAATGAGAATTCAATTCCCAAGATGGGATTGATGAAGGTAACTACTTTGATGTTTCTGTTAGAAACTTGAGACTTCTTGATTCTGCGTTGTTATGTAAAGTTGTTATCATACGAGGCTTAATGATCAAATTCTTGTACGCTTACTGGTGATTTTAGGCATTTTTGTTCATTCTTGAATATTCATGGGTTACCCAATTTGATTTTTTCTTAATAGTTGTATAGAATAGAAAGGAAAGTGGTAATGGGGAAAATCCAGAAAGGAGGGTTCTTGAGTGTTCTGGTTCTGGTGATAATTTTCATGCCTGTTAGCAATGCAGAAGCTCAATCTAAATCTTTTCTTATAAATTGTGGGACAAACACTAGTGTTAATGTTGATGGTAGGATATGGGTTGGTGACTTGGATCCTAATAACAATGTCACCCTTGGTTCTTCCCCTAAGACATCCGCCACCACCACCTCTACTGCAAGCAGTGATTCCTCCTTAGGGCCACTGTATAAGACTGCTCGGATCTTCACTGGTGCTCTAAATTACACATTTGAAGGAATGCAGGGAAATTACTTCGTTAGACTCCATTTCTGTCCATTCTCTTTTGAGAATTATAATGTAAATCAATCCTCATTTACTGTCATTGCTAATGGTTTAAAACTGGTGTCTGAGTTCAATGTTCCTAGCGAGATTTCACGTGAGGATTCATACTTGCAGAGCTCCATTGGCAATTCAAGTTCTTTCACTATGGTTAGAGAGTACATTCTATTTGATTTGGATGTGCTTGTGCTTGAGTTCATTCCATCTAAAGGGTCTTTTGGTTTCATAAATGCCATAGAGATTGTTCTTGTGATGGGTATGCTTTTCTCGGATTCTGTCAGTAAAGTAGGTGGAAATCAGGCAAATCTCAATTTGAGCGGATGGGGGATCGAAACTATGTATAGGTTGAATGTTGGGGGTCCTGAAATCAAAGCTAATCAGGATTCAGATTTTTGGAGGATGTGGGAAGTGGATTCCAGGTACATGATCACAGAAAATGCTGGTTTTGAAATTAATAATAGTTCAAATATCACATATGCTTCTAGTAATGATTCTTCGGTGGCTCCTCTTCTTGTTTATGAAACAGCAAGAACCATGTCTAACACTGATGTCCTAGAAAAAAGGTTTAACATGTCATGGAAATTTGAAGTGGATCCTGATTTTGATTATTTGGTCCGGTTGCATTTCTGTGAACTGCAGTGGGGCAAGGCAAACCAGAGAATTTTCAAGATCTACATAAACAACAGAACAGCTGCCGATAATTTTGATGTTTATGTGCGAGCAGGGGGAAAGAATAGAGCATATCATCAAGATTATTTTGATGCTGTGTCCTCCAAAATTAACACTCTGTGGATTCAACTGGGCCCTGACACGGCAGCTGGTGCTTCAGGAACTGATGCTTTGTTAAATGGGCTTGAGATTTTCAAGCTGAGCCGAAACGGGAATCTTGCCTTTTTTGAGAAGTTTGATACAACTGGGAATTCTAAAAAGAAATCTAATTCTCGAATTCTTTGGGTGACAATTGGAGCTGGTGTAGCTTCTGTTCTCGCTCTTTCAGTCACATGTACTCTCATTGTTTGCTTCTGCAGAACTCGCAGGAAAGAATTGAGCAACACCAAAGACAATGCTACTGGATGGCGGCCACTATTCCTGCATGGTGCTATTGTAACTAGTACTGGAAATGCTAAGGGAGTCCTAAATTCAAATGGATCCAGTAGAGTTGGCAAGAGGTTTACATTAGCTGAGATTCGTGCAGCAACAAATAATTTTGATGAAAGTTTGGTTATTGGAGTTGGAGGCTTCGGCAAAGTGTACAAAGGGGAGATTGAAGATGGAACTCTTACAGCAATTAAGCGAGCAAACCCACAATCTGATCAAGGGCTGGCTGAATTTGAAACGGAGATTGAGATGCTCTCAAAGCTCAGGCACCGGCATCTTGTCTCCATGATTGGTTTCTGTGAAGAACAGAATGAGATGATCTTGGTTTATGAGTACATGGCAAATGGGACTCTTAGAAGTCATCTCTTTGGGAATGATCTCCCTCCATTGACTTGGAAGCAGAGAGTAGAAGCATGCATTGGCGCTGCACGGGGTCTTCATTACCTTCATACAGGAGCGGACCGAGGGATAATTCACAGGGATGTTAAGACAACTAACATACTGCTCGATGAAAATTTTGTTGCAAAAATGTCTGATTTTGGATTGTCAAAAACTGGTCCGGCTTTGGACCATACCCATGTAAGTACAGCTGTTAAAGGCAGCTTTGGATATCTTGATCCTGAATATTTCCGTCGACAGCAGTTGACTGAGAAATCTGATGTTTACTCTTTCGGGGTTGTGTTGTTTGAAGTTGTTTGTGCTCGAGCTGTTATAAATCCATGCTTGCCAAAGGATCAGATCAACCTTGCGGAGTGGGCAATGAGATGGCAGCAGCAGAGGTCACTCGAGACCATCATTGACCCACGTCTGGAAGGAAATTACTGCCCTGAGTCATTGAAAAAATTTGGTGAGATAGCAGAAAAATGTCTTGCCGATGAGGGGAAAAATAGGCCGACAATGGGTGAAGTTCTGTGGCATTTGGAATATGTATTGCAACTTCATGAAGCATGGATGCGTCCTGATGTTGGGGAAAGCTCCTTATCTAGTAGTCTGGCGATGGGGGATCTGGAAGGGAGAGGGCAGCAACCTGATGGTTGATGGAGAGAATAGCTA
This sequence comes from Omphalea diandra, assembly GCA_949677035.1. Taxonomy (NCBI): domain Eukaryota; kingdom Viridiplantae; phylum Streptophyta; class Magnoliopsida; order Malpighiales; family Euphorbiaceae; genus Omphalea; species Omphalea diandra. The sequence goes on along the minus strand of CATIWR010503609.1, from coordinate 9,114 downwards.
TCTACGGTATTTCATGTTGGAAAGGTGTATGCTACAAGCTGTTAGATGCATAGATTTTTAGACATATATTCATATTACTATGTTTTATTGTTCTCTGTTCTTTTATTTTCTTGTATCAACATTAAGCATGAGCTTGAACTCTACTCTGCTGGGTTATATATATTATATGGCAAGGGAGTAAATCATCAAATAACCATGATACTTTCTTACATCCTGTTAATTGTAATATAACATTTTACATACAATGGGAAGTCAATATCTAGTGTGCAACTGCATCTGATGGACCTTCACTGGAATGCTGTCCAAACCGAAACTTAGGATATGTTGGCAGAATATTCTGCTATTCGTGTCTCCATTTATAACACTAATTCCTGGAAGTGTTTTAAGCATTGTTAAATTTAGTTAAAATCTATGCATTTTATCTCTTCTTCACTATAATTGGGATCTCACATTTCCGAAATGCCATTGTTTCTAAGCATATGCATAGGAGAGATGGCTCTTAGCACATGTAGTAGGAAATTACTTGGCTACAATCTGTGCGAGCATTTATTGCATACCTGAAAGTGCTGGGTAATTTGTTATGGTGCTTACTGAACTATGACTCAGAATTCTATTATAGCTGTGCTACTCACTAAATGATGACTCAAATTTTACTCTGGTCATAAAAATTTTAATTTTGAATCATTTATTTATTATTAATATTGCAATCAAGTTTTACCATCGCGACATCAGCATTGAGGTGGCAATACAGTCCAACATCTTTCTATTATAATATTTTTCAAGGTCATAAGAAGTTTATAAATATCGTCTTATAATTTTATAAGGAGTTCATAAAATAACCTCTTATATTCTATTAGGAAAAAAAAATAAACTTTTACATTAAGGGGTATAAGTAGGAATTTACCTTCTTAGGACCCATTTGAGATTGTATTTTTCAAATTCATTTTTCAAAATAATTTTTTTCAGAAAAGCAAATAAATAATTTTTTATTGTATTTTTCAAATCATTTTTTTAATTTTTATCAAAATATTTTTTTTAAAAAAAGCAAGTAAATTAATGTTTTTTTTAGAAATCAGTTTGACAAAAGCCGTTTATAAAAAAAATTAATTAATTAATTATAAACTTATTATTTTTAACACCTAACAACAATTTCAAATGTCTTTGGAAGTTAGAAGGCCAAGCATCTGTGTTTATCTATCTCTTTTCTTTTCAATTCCCTCCTATACAACAACACAACCACAACTACGGCTGGCGCGTTAGCTACCGGCGGCTGTTCCCCTGTTTCCTTTACTTCATTTATTCTAGTTTTTTAGTACAAATTTCACTGTGTAAAGTCTGTTTTAGTAGTATTCAATCTCTTGAATTTGAGATTAGATATGGGGATTTTTTTTTCTACAGTCCAAATAGGTTTTAATTTTTCATATCTAACTTTTGATTTTATTCTTATCACTAACTCTTGGTTGGCAAGAGATTTAACTCTCGAGGAAAATTATAGTACTACTAGCATTTGGAGGATATCAAGCACTAATCTGATTATAGATCTGATAATTTCCAGAGAAGGTTAGTTATCTATCAGTCGATCTCGCAGTTAGATCCATAAAAGAGGCAAGTTTGAATAAATTTGATGGATCTAAATCTGTTAATTTTATTTGGTCTGTAAGTTTAATAATTTTTTACTATTTAGTTAAAAAATCACCTTAAATTGCTAGACTAGTTTTATATTGCGTTAGAATTGCAGTGTGCTTAATATTATTTCATTTTCTACAAAAGAGAACAAAATTTAAAGGAAACACTAGCAATGAGAGCGTCTGGGCATTTGTTAAGGTAGCAACTAGTCATATTTCCGTGTGTATTGCGCGAAATAATTATAATAATAAATGTTAAGTAAATTTAATATTTTTATTAAATAATTAGTTAATTAATTGAATGATTAATTATAATTTTATAAAAAGATATTATTTAGTAAATAAAATAAATTTCTTAAAATTTATAATTATATACAAAATTATAATAAAAGATTATCTATTGATTTATGCTTTAATCTTATATGGTAAAATTTTAAGAATAAATTTATTAAATTTAAAGAAACTTGATAATCAATTAAATAAATAATATAAATATTTCATAACAAGAAATAATATATATATATGAATGATAATTGTAATAAAAGATTATCTATTGATTTATATTTTAATCTTATATAACATAGTTTTCAGAAAAAATTTATTAAACTTGAACGAAATAATTTTTGATAATCTATTATACTATTGCTAACTTTTATATACTCAAAATTTTGAATAATAAATAAAATTTGTTTTAATTTTATTTTCCTATTTAAAATTTTCTAATTTCCTGTTTTAAAAATTATTTAGAATTTTCACTTTTAGATTTTTCTAATTTTTTATTCAAAAATTATTTTTATATGATTTTAGCTTTCTATTTAGAATTTTTACTGTTTAGGTTTTTCTGATTTCCTATCTAGAAAATCTTTGTTTAAATGGCAATCAATTTTTTAAAGTTTTTATTTAAATTTTTTAATATGGTAATTTTCTATTATATTACACAAAATTATGATATGTGATAATGTTATATATAATTATTTAATAAATAACAAGTAATTATTTAAAATTAATCTTGAGACTGAAATTAATCATATATATTGATTTTGATAACCATGAGGCATTCACCCATAGTTCATAGAGTCAATTTTTTTTTTTTCATAATTATTGGTGCAAGTGATCCACTGAGTCATTTGAGACTTAAAATGCTATTGATGCTTGCATATCAAACTTCTCAAAGATTCAAATTCCAATAAAAAATTTTTTTGCAGAGACTCAGTATATCTTATCTATGTAGAAAGGCTAGGTCATTTTACGTAGAATTCATTTGATCAATAAATAAAATTAATTAAAATAATTCATTTGTAAATAAATTTGTGTATTTGTATTAAATATAAAATCCACTAAAATTTTATAGTATTAATAAACTTAATTGCTAGTACCTCTTATTGATTAAAGTTCATTAAGCAAGATGAAAGTTCATTAAATAAGATCACTTCCATAGAATTATAATTAAATATAATTAAGACTACAAATTTTGTAGTCTTAATTATGTAATCTTGTTAATGTAATGAAACTTTGTTTAGGTACTTTAGGCGAGGTATTTTGTTGTATTTTTTTGCTTGATTTTAGAATTATAATGATAACCTAACTTTAGTAGTTGAGAGTTTATGACTATTCTTGTTTTTTGGTAACCTACTTACCTAAAATTATGGAGTTTAGTTGTACTTTTTTATCTATAATTAAATTGTTACATATACATCTCTTGTTAATGAAAAATGTAGCATTCTCCAAACTCTCTCATATCTATTTTTTGGTTTCTTTCTTTATCAAATGGTATTAGAGCTTTTACATATTCTTTGAGGGCCTGTGAAGGAAAAATCTCTCAAATAGTGTGAGGTAGTAATATTTTAGTGTTTTTGAGAGATCAATATCTTCAAGAGACAACCATGGCTTCTGGAAGCACTTCAGTTGTATCAGTACCCTTTTTTACAGGGGAAAATTATCAAGTTTGGTTAGTGAAGATGAAATCATACTTGAAGTCCTTGGGTCTATGGGATGTTGTCATCACAAGAAGGGATCTGCCACCCCTTAAAGCAAATCTTACTAATGCTCAAATCGAACAACATGAGGAGGAGTTACTCAAAAAGGATAAAGCACTTACATTTTTGCATTCTATTTTAGCATATAATGTCTTCACCAAAATCATGGCTCTTGATTCAGCGAAAGAAGTCTGGGACAAGCTGAAGGAGGAACATGAAGGCAGTGCAAGAGTGAAGATGGTCAAATTACTCACACTCAAAGAGAGTTTAAGAATTTAAAAATGAAAGATGGTGAGGCTGTGGAGGAGTATTCTTCTAACGTGATGGATCTTGTAAATCAAATGAGATTATTTGGAGAAGTGGTCAAGGAACACAAGATTGTAGAAAAGGTGTTAATCAGTCTCCCTGAAAAGTTTAAAACAAATTTTTAAGCCATTGAAGAGCCCTATGATCTTAATAGATTGACAGTAGTTGAGTTGATTAGCAAATTGCAAGTTCAAGAGCAAAGAGCCAGTATGAGGTCTAAAAATCACAGCGAAGGAGCTTTTCAAGCAAGGCATAATTCAAGTCCTTCAACTTCTAAAGATGTAAAGGAGGCTTTTGGTGACAAAAGCTACAGGGGAAAGCAGGCTAATGATGAAAATGGAAGTGCCAAATTTCCATCTTGTAGTCATTGCAAGGAAACAAATCATCATGAAGACAAGTGCTAAGGCTTAGTGTAAATACTATAAGAAAATCGAGCTTATTGATAAGTTTTGTAAATTGAAGAAGTGAAAGAAGCAATCAATGTACCTCAACAAAGGCAACAAACTAATGTTGTCAAAGATAAGTCAGTTGAAGATCATCTTTTTATGGCAATCTTGTCAAAGGGAGTCGTAGATGAAGATGTATGGTTGTTGGACAGCTGATGCATAAACCATATGACCTTAAATTCAAAGCTTTTTAACAAGCTTAACACTGCCAACAAAAGCTTATTCAAACTAAGCAATGGTGAGCTTATAAAATCTACTGGAAAAGGTACAATCTTTATCTCAATATCCAAAAGAACTAAATTCATGGACGATGTGTTGTTGGTTCCTAAATTTGACCAAAATCTATTAAGCATCTAACAAATGTTGCTCAAAGGATATTCTTTGTTTTTTGAAAACAAATTTTGCACTGTGTTTGATCCATTTGATTTTGAGATTGATGTAATTCCCATGGTGGATAAAAGTTTTCCCATAAATTTGCGTTCAAAATTGTCACTTACCTGTATAAGCATTGTTGACGAGTCTTGGTTATGGAATAAACGATATGGCCATGCCAATTTTAAATCTCTAAAATTAATGCAAGATAAAGGGTTGGTTAGAGATATGCCTACTGTAAATGTGCATTCTGATGTGTGTGAAAGCTGTCAAATGGAAAAGATTCGCATACTTATTTTTCCTAATCAGTCAAGATGGAGAGCATCTAAGAGACTTGAATTGGTTAATTCAAATGTATGTGGTCCAATGCACACACCATCTTTAAGCCAAAATAAATAATTCATTTTGTTTATCGATGATTTAATAAGATGTCTTAGATTTACTTTATAAGCAGCAAGTCATAAGTTTTTTTAGTGTTTAAGAAATTAAAGTCTATGGTGGAGACGCAAAGTGGATGCAAGTTAAAGAATTTGAGAACATATAATGGAAAGGAATACACTTCAACTGATTTTTTTGAGTTTTGTGAAGATTTAGGAGTGCAACATCAACTCACTGTTCCTTATTCTCCACAACAAAATGGAGTTTGTGAGAGAAAGAACATGACACTACTTGAAATGGCAAGATGTATGTTGTATGAGAAGAAGCTCCTTAAGAAATTCTGGGTTGAGGCTGTGTATAAAGCAACATATCTCCAAAATAGGCTGCCAAGTTAAGCAATTGATGGAAAAACTCCAATTGAAGCCTGGTGTGGTTCAAACCTTCAGCAAGCCACTTGAAGGTCTTTGGGTCTTTTTGTTATATGCACATTCCAAATGTCCAAAAAGATAAGATGTCAGAAAAGGCAAAAAAGGGAATTTTCTTGCAAACTAGAAAAATTGTTATAAGCTGAGATGTGAAGATAGATGAAAATACAATGTGGAATTAAGACAAATCTACCATTGAAAAGGTCCCATACTCGTTAACACTGACAACTGAAGTTGTTGATCAAGGAGATGGCATTCAAAATGTAGAATTTGATGTTGAAAGCACCACTGATACTGAATAATAAAGACTGGCAGCTTGAATGATGCGTATGCAAGATATAGAGTGGCTATTGTTGATCCTTCAACTTATGAAAAAGCTTCCAACTTTAAAGAATGGAATGCAACCATGAGAGATGAAATTTCAATCCTCCTCTATCTGTTGCAGGAGGACTTCTTCTCCTTCCCCTTCTTCAAACTCCGATTTGTATTTTTCATAAAGAAATCTCTGATCAAGGATAGAACAAGATCCATTTTGCATCATATCTAAGGGACTCCTTGGTTTGGGCCGAAGAAGCAATGTCACTCAATCATTATCAAACTGACTGCAATCTTTTTCTGTCCGTGAGGATCCCATCAGAGCGCCTTCTACTTCTAATAGGCCATGGACTAGATCATAATCATTCTCAACAAATTAAGAAAAATGGCACATGGGAGCTAGTGGACAGACCTCAACATAAGCAAGTTATAGGAGTTAAATGGGTATATATAACTAAATTTAATCCTAATGGTTCTATATACAAACACAAAGCAAGGCTCGTTGTAAAAGGGTATGCTCAACAACCTAGCATTGACTATGAAAATACATTTGCTCCTTGGCTAGGCTTGACACAATTAAACTCCTCATTGCTCTTGCTGCTCAAAATAGATGGAAGATGTATCAGCTTCATGTCAAATCTGTCTTTTTAAATGGATACCTAAAGAAGGAGATATTTATTGAGCAACCTGAAGGTTTTAAGTAGAATGAAAGTGAAGATAAAGTGTACAAGTTGCATAAAGCTCTTTATGGTTTGAAGCAGGCTCCGAGGGCTTGGTGCAACAAAATTGATGAGTTTCTCTATGGTTCAAGTTTCAGAAGGAGCTGTAATGATGTCATCTCTATGTAAAACACTCTTTTGTCAATGGAATTTTGATTGTGTCAATATATGTTGATCATTTGTTGATAATTGGAAGTGATACTAAATGCATATGTGCCTTCAAGCAACGAATGCAACAAGAGTTTGAAATGACTGATTTAGGAGAGATGAAGTTCTTCCTTGGGTTTAAAGTGCATCAGGCAGAGCATGGAATTTTTATCTCTCAACAAGCTTACATTTAAGACTTGTTGAGAAAATTCAAAATGGAGAACTGTAAATTTGTGAGTACTCCCCTGATGGTTAATGAAAAGTTAGCTAAATTTGATGGTGATGCTAAAGCTAATGCTTCTAGTTATAGAAGTCTTGTTGGAAGCTTGTTTTGCTTGACCACAACAATGCCTGATATAATGTTTGCATCAAGTTTGTTGCCTAGGTTCATGCAATAACCAAGTCAAATGCACTATGGAGCTGGTAAGAGGATCTTAAGTTACTTAAAGAGAACATCAAACTTAGGAATAGTGTTTAAACCAATCAAAGATGCAAAGTTCATTGGCTTTGTTGATAATGATTGGGTTGGAAGTATAGATGATGGTATGAGTACTTCAGGCTATTATTTCTCTCTTAGCTAGGGTATGTTCAAACTCAAGAAAATAAGAAGCAGTGGCACAATTAATTGCTAAGGCAGAGTTTGTAGCAGTCGTTGGAGTAGCAAATCAAGGAATTTGGCTAGGATAAATGGTGACAGATCCGGGTTTTGAGCAGATAGAAGCAACGCAAGTATTTTATGATAGCAAGTCAGCTATTACCATCGTAAAGAATCCAATGCAACATGGAAAAACCAAACATATGAAAGTCAAGTTCCACTTTATAGGAGAAGCTGAAAGGGAGCAAAAGATTTGTCTCAAGTACTGCAAATTTGAAGAACAAGTTGCAGACATATTCACTAAGGTGTCATCTAAGACTAGATTTGAAGAATTAAGAAGAAAGATTGGAGTCTCAAAACAAAGTCTCAAGGTGGAGTGCTAATGTAATGAGACTTTGTTTAGGTACTTTAGGTAGGACATTTTGCTGTATTTTTTTTTTTTTTTAGCTTGATTTCAAAATTATAATGATAGCCTAACTTTAGTAGTTGCAAGGTGATGACTATTTTTGTTTTTAGGTGACCTGTTTACCTAAAATTATGGAGTTAAGTTGTACTTTTTTGTCTATGACTAAATTGCTATATATAACGGTTGCTATTAATGAAAAATGTAGCATTCTCTAGACTCTCTCATCTCTATTTTCTAGTTTCTTTCTTTATAAAATCTATATATATATATATATATATATAGAAAGCTAAAACAAAATTTTGATGTGACAAAATCTCCTCAATTCAGCTTAGTATATGTTGATGTGACAACATTTAGTTAAGTTTTATCCAATCTATTGATAAAGATCTAATATATAACTCTCAACTTTATCTCTCAACCTTAACGTTCTAATGACAAATTATTCATATCAATTAAATTCCTCTAACACATGTTTTATCGTATTCTTTATCTTATTATCTTCTCTTAAAATCTCTATAGTTACCTAAAAACTCAAAAATATGTTGATTCATATTATAATTATATTTTTTTTCAATAATCTCAAACTATATATAACTAACAATAATAAATTATTATGTATAGAAATAACAAATAAATACTGAAAAATTAAATATGATATTCAAAATAATAAATAATATGTTAAAATTTATTATGCTGAATATATTATTGATATTGAACTTTTTACTATATATCATTCAATAAGTATAATAAATAATAATATTACTTAAAAATTATATAATTACACTTTAAAAATTACAATTAATTTCAAACCATGCCAAGTGTGGAATATCAACTAATTAAAACAAAATCATTAAACAAAAATACAAATTGTAATTGCTAGTGCTCTTCTTGCATTCTTTTGTGAAGTTCAATGCCTTGGAGTTTTTCATGATTTCAAAAGCAATCGGATATTCTTTCCACATTAGCTTCTTCACTAAAGATGGGTTTGACTTGTCTATTTATATCTCGAAGAGTTTCAACTTGTCTCCAAGTTTAAGAAATGGGTTTCGAAAAGCACCATTCTCTTTCTTTGAATTTAATTTGTTCCTCTCATTTTGTTATAGGTCAATTATAACACCCTGTTTGGATGAGGTGTTTGTAATGGATTGGAAGGGTTATTAATGGAATGAAATGGATTTGTTTGGTTTGGAAAGATAGTGTTAAATTATATTTATGTTTGGGATGATAGGAATGGAATGGAATGGTTTGAAAGTAATTTTATTTGTTTGCACTGGAATGGAATGAAATGTTAACTTAAAAATTGACAAAAATACCCTTATACATACAAATATAATTTTCTTTTATTTTTTCATTTATCAAATATTTAATATTAAAATAGAAATTTATTATTATTATTCAAAAATT
>CATIWR010503545.1:0-22753 GCA_949677035.1 Omphalea diandra | reverse complement strand
TCGTCGGCTGAATCCAAACTCTCTCTCTTCTGGTGTCATATACATAGATGTGCATCAAGTAAATGTTTGATTGTGTGTAGGATGGATAAAACCTATATGCATATGTATTTTGAACATGAATGATATGAGTTATGTAAATGATAATGGTCGTTACATATTGTGCTAAAACTACTAAGGGAAAGGTTGTCCTTGAGCTTGTAAAAGGGAAGATTGTCTTTGAGCTTTGAAATGAGAAAGGTTGTTCTTGAGTCTGCAAAAGGAATAGAAAAGCCTAAGTGAAAACTTAGGGAGTGGAGTAGGCTTGTTGTCAAATCACTATAAAATCCTTGTGTTGTTTTGTGTTTATTGCTTCCGTATTTATGTGTTTCTATTTTTATTTACAACCCAATTCACCCTTCCTCTTGGGTTACGCTAGCACCATCCAAAACCAACATTTGATACCAGAGCCTAACCTCTTTTGAAGCTTAAGTATAAGAGGTACGCAATCATGACAACCATTAAGTCTTCTTATTATGGAAGCTTTCTAAAAAATGGACCAATTCAAACCAGAAGAAACAATATATCCATAGACCTAAAAGATCATTGTCAAGAGGAAATGAAGAGAAGAAGTTTAATGAATTCCACATCCACAAGTGATGATAAATTCTCCTGCAACAAGAAGATAAAAAAAAGGAAGGCCAAAAGAAAGCGAAAGCTGGATGTCTATTGGCTATGAAGGATGAATCAAATAGGGACTCTCCTGATGAGGTATGTGAACTTGATGATGATATCAAAGAAATGTTCACAACAGAAAATCTTATTAAGGCCCTTAAATCAACAAATAATGACTTGGATAAATCATTTTATAGAAATAAAATTTTATGAGAAAAAATCTTTGAAAAATGAAATTTCCTCGATTTCTAAAATTAAATATGAGCTTCTTAAAGAAGTTGAATATTTGAGAAAAGAAAAAGAGGAATTGCTTTCAAAAGCACTTTTTCTAGATTCAAATGAAAAAGAATTTTTAAAAATGAAAATTGATGTTTTGGAAAGGGAAAATAAAGAGTTAAATTCTGAAAATAAATTTTATGAAACTCTTTCCAAACAAAATGATTGTTTTAAAAAAGGAGGTCTTGGATTTGGATAAGAAAAATTGATTTTATTTTTAAGCTTTCAAAGAGATACTAGTGTGAAACATGATATTGGATATAATCATGTCTCTTCCTCCACTTTTAAAAGTGTGTTTGTTAGAGCTTCACTCTCTAGAACACCTAGTATCCAAGGTGCTAAATCACAAACCTGCTTATAAAAGGTTAATGCTATTGCAAAGCCTAAAAGCACAATGCTAGCACATGTATACACTAAAAAGCCTAGACAAAAGGCTAATCATGCTTATATGTTTGCATCTTATAAGTCAAAGAGGCAAAATGTGCTACACACTTAATCAAAAATAAAATTTTCACATGTGCATGATCATAACTTATCTCACCCAAATTATCATAGGCTAAAGGCATGCCTTTATTTATGGAACCAAATATGGTAAGAATGCACATGTTCCTTCACATTTTAGGCACCAATCCTTTACAATTCCACTTCACACTTGCTCTTCAAATGAGCTGAAGAAAGCATTTATTTGGCAATGCTTTTATTGTGAAAAATTTGGCCATAAAGCATACTTTTGTTATGCAAGGTTAAGAGATAAGCATGTTCATGTTGCTAAACCATGGACCTAAAAGAAAATGCGTGCCAAACAAAGTTTAATTTAACAGGTTTAGAGGCTCCTCACCCTTTGCTCAAAATGAAGAATCAAATGGTGATTGAAACTGTAATATTTGAAAAATATTTATATTTTTGGAGAACACAATAATTGGTATCATTAACTGTAATGTATCTCTGTCCCTCTTTTGTTATGTTTTTGCTAAGGGGGAGTTTGAACTTTAAACCATCAATGATATTAGTTTGGAGTTTTATTTTAAGAATCTCTAGTAACTATCCTTCCTTTCTTAGTTTCCTCAATTTATGAAGAAAATATGTAACCCCAAGTTATGTCAATTGAATTTGTGTTTGAATATCTTGGGTGAGCTATTAGAAGGAAACATAAAGATAGGGAAAGTTTTCCTTTGCAAGTATTCTGTATTTTTTGTAACATCATGTTTGCTTTGTTTTAAGGAAGTTGGTTTAGATTTTAGGAAGAGAATGTATGTTTGTAAGGGGGAAAACATTTTTTTAAATGGGAGAATTGTTGTATATTTTTTGTCATGATGACACAAAGGGGGAGAAGTTTTGGATGCTTTGATTGGTTGATTTGATTATGTTGGACTAGGAGGGTTAATCCTAAGTTTAACAACTCTTTTGATCTTGACAAAGGAGATTAATCATTATTAATGGTTTAATTAAGTGTTGTTTTGCAGAAATTAGTAAGATTTTCAAGTGAAGTTGGATAGAGCTCTTAAACTCTAAGTTGACTTTTAAATCACGATCGCAATCTCAGATTTGCAACTGCGATCGATGTAAAGACTTACTAGAAATCAGACAGGCAAAATTGTGGAGCCATTCTCGGCCGCAACTCACCCAAAAGAAGGAATCCAAAAGTAACAGACTAATTCGCAGTCTGTGGAACATCAGAGTAGCGACCACAATTTTCAAAAAGCCTCAAAAGGGAAACAAGTCCACTACCAAAGCTTGAAAAATGTCCCAGTTAACCGTTGGAAGACAAAAATTGCAAAGGCAACTTGTTGGTAGCACCGTGATTTATGAAGTGGAAGATGCAATTTCTGACAGACGAATTCGCGTCTTCAGTTGCGGCCTGCACAAAGAAATTCATGAATGCTACATTTGTTAACAGAAGAAACACAATGACTATATTTTCTTGGTAAACCAATGGCAATAAGACATGTGGATTAGCTGTTAGACATAAACGAAGTTTTTCGCCGCCAGTTTTGGCTCTTGTATTAAAATTTTGAATTCACGACCGCTAATGAGCAGTAGCAACCGCGACTTCAGCCTGACAAGCAATTAATGCAGAATCTATCTAGCATACCTTGAAGATTTTATACCAGTTTTATTGCAATGTCTCTTTGGTGGGTAGAGGCTATAAAAACCTCACCAAATAGGTGTAAATGTAAGAGAATTGATAACTTTGTAACTAAACTCTTGTAATTTTGCTAATCAATCTTTTCTATTCTTTTAGAGATTGTTTAGTGTGAGCATAAACACCATTTGTAAAGGTTGTAGTGTGAGCATGTAAAAACACTAAGAGTGGTTATTGCGTGAGCCTGTAAAAACACAGGTGTAAAGGTTGTTATGTGAGCCTCAAAAACACAAGTGTCAAGGTTATTGTGTGAGCCTTTAAAACACAAGTGTAAAAGTCTGGTGTGAGCTTGAAAACACCATTGGTAGATAGTGGAACACCCAATTGCTGAGAATTGAGGAGTAGACGTAGGGTCAATTATACCCGAACCACCATAAATCTTGTGTCTACTTTCTACTCATTCTCTTTTCTATCTTCTTGTTTTACTTCTTATACACCAATTCAACCTCTCCTTCTTGAAGCGTAGGGCTAACAAGTGGTATCAGAGTGAAGACACTCAAACAAACCTTTATTGGTGAGTAAAAGATCATGGCATAAGAGGGAATCCACTAACACCTTAAGTGTTATTTTGATGGTTTTGACTATACTCATTGGAAGTATAGAATGGAAATCTATCTTGACACATATGTGCTGGACCTTTGGGATCTGGTTGTCAAAGAATGAAAGCCACCCAGTAAGGTAGTGGATCAAATTGAAGAACTTATCCCAAGAGAATAATGGGTTAAAGCTCACCGGAGATCAAATGGCAAAAATAAGAGAGCAATGACCATTCTTCTAAGCTCTCTCTTTAGATAAGAGAATGAAAGAGTGCAACATTGTCAAACTGCACATGCCTTTTGGAAGACTTTAAAGAACTATCATGTAGTCATAACTCTAGTTAAATCAAGCTGTTTTGAGATGTATGTCACCGAATGGGAACTCTTCATGGTGAAGGACAATGAGAGCATCACAAAAATGAAAAATAGACTATTGTCCATTGTCACCAACATGAAGAAATTTGGAAGAGCTCTCACCAACTATGAGGTAAACATAAAAATCCTCAAAACTCTTCTTCTAGATAAATTTGGTGCTAGAGTTTGTAACAAATAAGAGTCTAATATGGAGATTGGGAAGGTTCTAACTGACATGTCAATAGGCAAACTCTTAACTCATGAGTTGGCCTTGTAAAAGGATGAACAAATGAAGAAGCTAAGAGGACAAGGAGATAAACAAGGAAAAGAAAGAAGAACTCTAGCTTTTAAGTCTTTAGCAAAAGAGAAAGAGGTAGAAATCACCTCAAGTGATGAAAAAAGTGACAAGGAAGAAAAGGAGCTAGCAATGCTCTCTAAGAGGACAAATGAGTTGATTAAGAGAAGAAAAGAAAGAAACGACTTCAAGAAGACAGCTCCAAGTCCAAGAGAGAAATCCAACGATGTCTCTTACTATGAAGGTGGCAAGCAAGGCCATATCAAGTATAAGTGTCCTAAATTAAAGAAGAAGAAGAGATGGGACAAAGAGAAGAAGAAGAAGAGCTTTTCAGCCACTTGGGATCATATCTCAAGTGAAGAAGAGGAAGAAGGAGAAGTTGCCAATATTTGCTTCATGGCACAAGAAGACTTTACTAATGAGGTAAGTACTTCTTCTCATTCTCAGTCTGATTTCAAAGTTGATGAGATAGATGAAGAGCTTTTAGAGGCTTTAACCATGGGATGTGACAAATACAAGTCACAAATGAAATCTTATAAAAGAAAATGTCAAAAGCTAGAGGATTACTATAAATCCCTCAATGACATTATAAGAGAATTGAGAGCATCTAATGATGAGCTCAACAAACTCTTTCATCGATAGTTTTTCTCTTTCATCTTCTTATACGGCTTCACTTAGAAAGGAGAATGACACTCTAAAAGGAGAAGTCATTGAGCTTAGAAGCTCTATCTCCAAGTTCCATAAAGGAAAAGAAGTCTTGGATACATTAATTGTGTCATAAAGACCTCCACTTATTAGACAAGATCTAGGCTTCAATGAAGCCTCCTCATCTTCTCAAACTATATTTGTTAGATCCTCAGAACCTCAATCCTCAAGGGAAGAAGTAATTAGGAAGAAAAGTGCTATAGCACTTAGCCTTCTAAGCCTAAGGGCAAAGGAAAGGCTATCCTAAGCTTCAGAGCCAAGACTCAAAGAGCTAGCCATGCCTATATGTATAACAAAAAACATGGTTATTCTCATAAAAAATCTTCTACTCCAACTCATCATACATGTTAATGCATGCATTCACATGACCAAGGTATGAGAAGACCTCTTACTCATACTAAATTTATACATAGGAGAAAGACTCCTAAGTCTAAACTCCAATGCCATTATTGCATGAGATTTAGACACATTAATATTCATTGCTATATTAGGAAGGCTCACCTCAAACTAGAGGACTCTTTATCTTCTAACCCCCAAGGACCTAAGTATGCTTGGGTACCTAAGAAAAGGTAACTTACTATTATTATGCAGGGGAATGCGACAACCACTAAATCAAACGATTGGCATGTGGATAACAGATGTTCCAAACACATGATAAGAAATAGAAGACTATCCATAACATTGAAAGAAAAAGAAGGTGGAGATGTCGCATTTGGTAACAATGCCAAGGGTAAGGTAATTGACATTGGAACCATTAGTAAGAATGGATGTTCCTTAATTGACATTGTCTTATTAGTTGGTGGCTTGTAACACAACCTTTTAAGTGTAAGTCAATTGTGTGATAAAGGTAACAAAGTCACCTTTGATCCAAGGGAATGCCGAGTCACCACTTTAGTGGATGATGAGGTTATTTTTATGGGTGAAAGGAAAGGCAATACCTACTCAATTGACTTAGACAATTTGGCTAACCAATCTTTTAAATGTCTTATGTCTATGAGCAATGAAGCTTGGTTGTGGCATAAAAGGTTTGGACATGCAAGCATGGATCTTCTTCAAAGCCTATCTAAAGGAAAGTTAGTGGAAAGACTTCCCAAGCTTAATTTCTCTAAAGACAAGACATGTGGTCCATGCCAAATAGGGAAGCAACACCATGCCTCTCACAAAACCAAAAATGTTGTAAGTTTAACTAGGCCTCTTTAACTTATCCATATGGACTTGATAGGACCCACTAGAAGTGCTAGCCTAGGTGGAAAACACTATGCATTAGTCTTAGTAGATGACTACTTTAGGTTTTCATGGATATCCTTCTTAACTCATAAGAATGATTCATTTGATGCTTTCAAAAGTTTTCCAAAAAGGGGTTCAAAATGAAAAAGGTTACTTCATATCTTCTATTAGAAGTGACAATCGAAAGGAATTTCAAAATAAGTCTTTTGAAAATTATTGCTTGGAGAATGAAGTTTTTCATAATTTTTCAGCTCCTATAATATCACGACAAAATGTTGTTGTAGAAAGGAAAACAAAACATTGGTGGAAATGGCTAGAACAATGCTCAATGAGTATTCTCTACCAAATTACTTTTGGGTCGAAGCCATTAACACTGCATGTTACATTGCAAATAGAGTTTTTAAAAGATCCATTACTTCTTATGAGCTATGGAATGGTAGAAAACCCAAGATATCATAACTAAGAGTGTTTGGATGTAAGTGATATATTTTGAACACCAAGGATAATCTTGAGAAATTTCATTCCAAGACCAATGAAGGAATCTTCTTAGGTTATTCCACCTTTAGCAAGGCATATAGAGTCTTTAACAAAAGTTCAATGGTAGTTGAAGGGTCTAGGAATATTGTTTTTTATGAATGTAGTAAACTTGATCTTGGGAAAAGTGTTTTTGTTGATAATCTTATAGGTGATCTTGAAAAGCTAGAATTGGATGATTCTACAAGAAGAGTTGATAAAGATAAAGAAGAAATGACTCATCAAGAGTAGATGAAGACCAACATCATCAACAATAGGTACAACCAAGGCAAGATCTACCCAAAGATTGGAGATTTTCTAAGTATCACCCTAAGGATTTGATCATAGGTGATATATCTAAAGGTGTAAGTACTAGATCTCAGCTTCATCATTTAGATAATAATCTTGTATTTGTTTCTCAACTTGAGCCAAAATCAATTAATGACGCTCTTGATGATGAGCATTGGGTACTTGCTATGCAAGAAGAACTCAACCAATTTGAGAGAAACAAAGTATGGGAACTCGTCCCTAGGCCTAAAGAACACCCAATCATAGGTTGTAAGTGGGTGTTTAGGAACAAGTTAGATGAACAAGTTTTCATCACAAAAACTAAAGCTAGATTGGTTGCTAAGGGATACAACCAAGAGGAAGGCATAGACTATGATGAAACCTTTGCCCTTGTAGCAAGATTAGAAGTCATTAGGATTCTTTTAGCATTTGTATGTCACATGAATTTTAAACTTTTTCAAATGGATGTGAAAAGTGCCTTTTTGAATGGCATTATAGAGGAGGAAGTCTATGTTGAACAACCTCCTGGTTTTGAGTCTTATTGTTTTCCAAACCATGTTTTCAAATTGAATAAAGCCTTGTATGGTTTGAAACAAGCTCCAAAAGCTTGGTATGAAAGGCTTAGTTCATTTCTCTTGAAAAATAATTTTGAAAAAGGAAAGGTTGACACTACACTATTTGTTAAAAAGCACTAGCATGATATATTAATTATTCAAATCTATGTTGATGATATTATCTTTGGTGCTACTAATGAATCTCTTTGTGAGGATTTTGCTAAGTGTATGACTAGAAAATTTGAAATCAGCATGATGGTCTCAAGTTCTTTCTTGGTCTATAAAGAAGGGATCTTCATCAACCAAGCCAAGTACACAAAGGAGATACTAAAGAAATTTGGCATGGATGGTTGCAAGGTAGATAAAACTCTAATGAGTAGCCATCAAGCTAGACAAGGATGAATCGGGTAAGGCAGTAGATGAAAAGAGATATCGAGGTATGATAAGATCTATACTCTATCTTACTGTCTCTAGGCCGGATATAATGTTTAGTGTTTGCATATGTGCTAGGTTTCAATCCTCTCATAAAGAGTCTCACTTTAATGCTGTTAAAAGGATTTTTAAATACTTGCATGACACAAATCACTTAGGGTTATGGTATCCTAGGGAATCATCTTTTAGCCTTGTAAGGTATTCGGGCGGATTACATAAGCAGTTTATTAGATAGAAAAAGCACTTCCGACACTTACCAATTTATAGGTGAATGCTTAGTTTCTTGATTTAGTAAAAAGCAAGTATCGGTTGCCTTATCCATCGCGAAAGCCGAGTATGTGGCAGCGGGTTGTTGTTGCACCCAAGTTTTTTAGATGAAACAACAATTGAAGGATTTTGGCAAAGTGGTTGATCACATTCCCATTAAATGTGATAACACAAGTGCTATTAATCTCTCTAAGAATCCCATCCAACATTCTAGAAGTAAGCACATAGATATTAGACATCATGTGCAAAAAGGTGATGTTGTGTTGGAATTTATTGACACAAATCATTAACTTGCAAATATTTTCACTAAATCTCTAAATGAAGAAAGGATATTAAGAGAGAATTGGGAATGCTTGATGGAAGCTCCCTAAGGTTAAAATTTTTTATCTTATTTATAATTTTGCTAAGTGTATTGATGATTATTGATTTGTGATGATTATGGGTAATATAGTTAAGTGGATCACAATGTTTTTTAAACTCAACTATTTTTCATTGATGACTCATAATTTGTGGTCATTATTCTTCCTTCATGGTCGTGAATTACAAGTCAATTTCACCTGACAGTCAAACATCAATTCGCGATCGTGAAATTTTCTCTCTACGGTGAATTTTGTCAGATTTTCAAAATTTTGATCGTTAAGGCACGTATTCCCGAGGAAAATATATCCGTTACTCACATTTTTTAGAATTCGCGGTCACGACTTAAGAAATTACAGACATGAATTTGGGTAACCACCTGACATTTATGAGATTTGATGGCCAACCATTTCCAACCCTTCATAACTCTTCTTCTAGCTATTCATATGCCTCTTTAAAGGTTATAAACCCCTCAAATAGTGTTTTTCATCACTTCATCTCAATTCTCAAACACTAAAACTCTTTAAGCATCAATCTTCTTCCAATTTTTTCTCTTGATTGCAATGGCCCCTAAGAAAATTTCTAGAGCAGACAAGGGCAAAGCAGTGGCTCAACCTTTTGGACCCCCTGTCGTCCAACAATTGAAAGGTGTAACCAAAGAGGATAAGGAAAGGTACAAGGCCAATACTTCCAAAATAATTCTACCTAACAAAATTCCTTCATCCTTTCTCTTAGAGACACTCGACATTAACAATGAAGTGTGAGCAGTCCTATCGAATCTCAAATGGAATGAGTTCATCTTTCGAGATGAACCTGGCTACGAGGAGGTGGTATGGGAATTCATGTGCACTATCCAATTAAGCAGAAAAGTTGAATCTCTCGCGGGTCAAAATGGTTAGTATTTCAGGCATTTGATGACCCTTTTTATATAACTTTTGACCAATTTTCATCCCCTTTTAACTTACAAGTCGGAGAACACTTTCCTTTCATCATCTCTGCATTTATCGTCATATACTTTGAATTTTGGTTGGAGATTTCTATCGAAACCAAACACGGACCTCGCTCTTCAGTAGCCAAACAAATAAAGTCTTTACCCCTTTGGATCCTTCATCGCATCATCACTTTCTCAATCAATGCAAGCGGTGATGGCAATGAGAAGGTATCCCAAATAGACTTGGCATTTTTGTTCTGCCTTGTAAAAAACAAGCCGATCCAAACTGCTTGATACCTTATGGATCAATTGATTCACATGAGTATAAAGCCAAAAAGCCAATTTCTCTTGCCCTCCCATATTGCTGCCATTGATAGATTTGTTGGAGCACTTGATGAGGAAAAAGAAAAATTCCTCACCAAGAAGTTCCTTCCATCCTAAAACTTTATAGACCTTACCTACTTGATCAATGCCAAAGCCATACACCCAGATACTTACACTTATACATTGGGTGCTTTCGGTGTCAAGTGGATGGAGAGTTCATAAGCCTCTAAGAGGAAGAGGCTCCACATAAAAGAAGACATAATTGTTGTTCCTTTTCCTCATCCTCCCAAACCAAAGTCTAAGTTGACTATTACCACTATCAACAATAAATTGGACAAACTGATGAGGATGATGAAGAGAAGGTTCCTCTTCCTTTTACACCTTCACAACGATATGGTGGATCTTCAAGAGAAACTAGGAGTTCCTCCTTGCCACCTTTTGAACTTCACTGAGTTTGATAACACTCAAGATGAGGATGGCAATAAAGATGTTGAGGATAGGGATGAAGCTGAGGAAGCCACACAAGAGCAAGCAGCAAAAACTTCTGGGGATGATGATGATTCTCCCAGTATTTAGCTTAGGAATCTTTTTTTTCTTGTTTTCTAGTTCTTTATTTGGATTGTTTTTATTTTACAACTATGTGATCCTATAATTGTCAATAAATAATCAATAAATAAAGTTATGTTTTTCTTATAGGTACTTATTCTATGTGATTAATATATTCTTCTTTATGATTTGCTTTCTCATGATTGCTCCTAATGCATACTTATGCTTGTTCACATTCTCCTCTAACACCTTCTTTTTGATCTTGCCAAAGGGGGAGAGATAGACATTAAGAAAAATCTAAGTTTAAAAGCAAAGGGGGAGTAAGTAAAAATAACTTGCAACCATAGCATAAGTTGAGGGGGAGCTTTATACTATCACACTTAGGATTTTTCAAGGCATTTCTCTTAAATTAAGTGAATGTCATGCTTAAAATTTTATCTTAAGTGTTCATTGATTCAATAGTATATTTAACATCACATTTCTGCATCTATCTTTTAACTTTGGATCAATCTAAGTTGTCAAAATAAAAAAGGGGGAGATTGTTGGACTATGAGGGTTAATCCTAAGTCTAGGAACTTTTTTGATCTTGACAAAGGAGATTGATCATTATTAATGGTTTAATTAAGTGTTGTTTTGCAGAAATTAGTAGTATTTTTAAGAGAAGTTGGATGGATATCTTAAACTCCAAGTTGACTTATAAATCGTGATAACAATCTTAGATTCACGACTGCGATCCATGTGAAGACTTGCTAGAAATCAAACAGATGAAATCGAGGAGCCATTCTCGACCTTGACTCACCCAAAATAAGGAGTCCAAAAGTGACAGACTGATTTGCAGTTTGTGTACTGTTAAAGTCGAGATCACGATTTTCAAAAAACCTCAAGAGGGAAACAAGTCCATAACTAAAGCTTGACAAATGTCCTAGGTGACCATTGGAAGATAAAAATAGCGAAGGCAACTTGTTTGTAGCGATTGCGATTTATAAAGTGGGAGATGCAATTTCTGACAGACGAATTTGCTTCCTGAGTTGCGGCCTGCATAAAGAAATTCGTGACCGCTACTTTTGTTAGCAGAAGAAATGCAACGACTATATTTTCTTGGTAAACTAATGACAAGAAGACATGTGGACTAGCCGTTAGACACAAATAGGGTTTTTCGCCGCAAGTTTTGGTTCCCATATTAAAATTTGGAATTCGCGACCGCTAATCAGCAGTAGCAACCGCGACTTCAGACTGACAAGCAATTAATGCAGAATCTGTCTAGCATACCTTGAAGATTTTATACCAGTTTTATTGCAATGTCTATTTGGTGGGTAGAGGCTATAAATACCTCACCAAATAGATGTAAATGTAAGAGAATTGATAACTTTGTAACTAAACTCTTGTAATTTTGCTACTCAATCTTTTCTATTCTTTTAGAGATTGTTTGGTGTGAGCATAAACACCATTTGTAAAGGTTGTAGTGTGAGCCTATAAAAACACTAAGAGAGGTTATTATGTGAGCCTACAAAAACACAAGTGTAAAGGTTGTTGTGTGAGCCTCAAAAACACAAATGTAAAGGTTATTGTGTGAGCCTTCAAAACACAATTGTAAAGGTTTGGTGTGAGCTTGAAAACACCATTGGTAGATAGTGGAACACCTAATTGTTGAGAATTGGGGAGTGGACGTAGGGTCTATTATACCCGAACCAATATAAATCTTGTGTCTACTTTCTACTCATTCTCTTCCCTATCTTCTTGTTTTAATTCTTATACACCAATTCAACCCCTCCTTCTTGGTGCCTAAGGCCAACAGATTGCTTTGTTTGGTATCACTTATTTGCTTGCCATAACACTTGGTATCATTTATTTTTTTAATAGCCAATATTTGGTATCTTATGTTATATATTTAGTATCAAGCCTTATGCATATATTTTGATTGGTATATTTGTAGTTTTATGTTTTAACATTTGGTATCCTTTGTGCTTAAGTTTTGTATTTTTGGTATAAAAACATCTTTGTTTTGTCATCATTCAAAAAGGAGGAGAGTGTTATGAATGCTAAGGGGAGAATGTTTGGAGAACATGTGACCCTAAGGCATTAGACTGACTCATTTACCTTGAATGATAATAAAAGTAAGAAAAGTTCTAATGTTTGTACTTTAGTATTTTTGGTTGATTTGAGAAGACTCGACAAACATTAAAGGGGAAGATCATTATAAATGTTAAGGGGAGAATGTTCGAAGAACATGTGATCCCAAGAGCCAATGAATGTTAAAGGGCCAGAACAAGTTTAATAGGCATTGTGCAAATTCAGCGGACATTGGACCATTCAACCGGCATTGAAGGATGAATAATAGACATTGATTGAATGTTATTAAAGTCTTATAGACCTTGCAAAGTGCATTATCCTTTTCCAATGGGCGTTGGAGAAGTGCTCCATGATGAGTTATGATGAATGATAAAAAAAGTAAAAAAAGTTCTAATGTTTGTACTTTAGTGTTTTTGGTTGATTTGAGAAGACTCGACAAACATTAAAGGGGAAGATTATTATGAATGCTAAGTGGAGAATGTTTGAAGAACATGGGATCCTAAGACCTAATGAACGTTAAACGGCCATAACAAGTTTAATAGGCATTGTGCAAATTCAACGAACATTAGACCATTCAACGGGCATTGAAGGATGAATAATAGACATTGATTGGATGCTATTAATGTTTATCGACCTTGCAAAGTGCATTATCGTTTTCCAATGGGCATTGGAGAAGTACTCCATGATGAGTTATGCTAGACCTCACCATGAGTATTGAAGTTTTGCAATGTGCGTTGATCTGGCCTAGCAATAGACATTGCATATTTGCAATAGGTATTGAAAAATGTCTAAGCTTGAGCTAAAGCTTTTGAAACTTGAAATGGGCATTAACCCTTCTCAACATGCATTGAAGGAGTTTTCCGATGAGGCATTACAAATTGCTCAATAGGAGTGGAAAACAACTGTGCAAAGTTTGAAAAATAAAGCACTGAGTTCAAGCTTTCTAGAATAAACAACGGGTATTGCTCTTGCTCCAACAAGCATTATTGTCAAAGCCAACATACATTGAATGATGATCAACAAACACTGGAAGTAACCTTTACAAGTTCAATGGGGGTTGATGAAAAGCAATGGGTGTTATCTCCTCTAATGATTAGTTTTGAAGAAAAGATATCAGACTTAACATCAACTATTGCAACAACTAGTTTTGGAGTTTGACTATATAAGGAACATTTATGAAGATTAGAAAAAAAAAAGTTAAAGAAACTTTGTGAACAACTTGTAAACTTTTGCCAAGTCTTTATGCAAACCTTTTTAGGTGTTGCTTGTATTTTTAGGTATAGTGAGATTACTTTGTTAATCTTTTTTAGAGTAGGTTTTCTTAAGCACTAATAGTGTATTTGTTGCTTGATTTGAGAGGTATGGATATTGTTAGGATCTATCCTTGCGAGTGGTTATAAAGGGTGGTATTGTGCCTAAAAAAATATCAAGGGAAAGGTTGTCTTTGAGACTATAAAAGGGAAGGTTCTTCCTTAGCCTGGAAAAGGAAAGCTAATCCTTGAGCCTTAAAAAGGAAAAGGTTGTTCATGAGCCTGCAAAAGGAATTAGAAAGGCCTAAGTGAAAATTTGAGAAGTGGTGTAGGCATGTTACTGAACCACTATAAAATCCTTATGTTAATTTGTGTTTGTTGCTTCCATATTTGTGTGTTAATGTTTTTATTTACAACCCAATTCACCCTTTCCTTTTGGGTTGCCTCTTCACCATCCAAGACCAATAACTTGTTTATGGAATGTGCTGATGGAAATATAAGGTGAAGTGTATCAGAGGAGGAGTTGACAAATATCGTGCTCCATTGCCATGCACGAGAATGTGGAGGACACGTTGGTCCATCCAAGATTGCGACTAAGGTATTACAAAATGGATTCTTTTGGCCTTGATTATTTGCTGATTTTTTTTTTGCTTCGGTAATATCTTTTGTTAAGTGCCAAAAAGTGGGTAATATCTCCAAGAGGAATGAGATGCCTTTAAACTTAATGATTAAAATAGAGCTCTTTGATGTTCGAGGAATAGAACTTACAGGACCCTTTCTAAAATCCTTTGAGAATCAATACATTTTAGTGGTGGTTAATTACATATCCAAATAGGTAGAAGCCATAACAACTTCAACTAATGATGCTAAGGTAGTAATCCAGTTCTTGAGGAGAAATATCTTTATAAACTTCAAAGTCCTACATGCAATCATTAGTGATGGTAGGTCACATTTTTGCAATAAAAAATTCAAATATTTATTACAAAAGTATAGGGTAAACCATAAAATGGCAACACCTTACCATCACCAAATAAGTGGACAAGTAGAGGTATGTAATAGGGTGATCACAAAAATCTTAGAGAAAACCATCAATTCCTCAAGAAAAGATTGGTCATTAAAGCTTTTCGACATACTTTGGGCCTATTGTATAGCCTACAAAACTCCAATTAGTATCACCCCTTACTGTTTTGGTGTTTGGGAAAGCTTATCATTTACTGGAAGAAT
This sequence comes from Omphalea diandra, assembly GCA_949677035.1. NCBI lineage: Eukaryota > Viridiplantae > Streptophyta > Magnoliopsida > Malpighiales > Euphorbiaceae > Omphalea > Omphalea diandra. Next base: position 7,810 of record CATIWR010503545.1, on the reverse strand, counting down.
TAAAGCACAACCAAATCCTTGAACTTTAATATGCATCTTACCGATATAAAAAGAAAGCTTCAACTTAATGAACTAGAGGCCTTTCATCTTCAAGCTTTTGAGAGCAAACATATCTATAAAGAGAAAACTAAATGGTAGCATGATCATCATGCCATACCAAAGGAATTCAAAGAAGGTAAAAAATTTCTCTTATTCAACTCAAGATTATGGCTCTTTTTAGGTAAACTTAAGTCTTAATGGTTGGGCATGTTCTTAACAGCAAAGATTTATCCTCATAGGCCATTGAGATCACAAATTCCAAAGGTGAAACCTTCAAGATCAATGGTTATCGCTTAAAGCAATACTATGAAAAGGATGTTATGCCAAAAGGAAATTGATTTTCCTTAATCTAAGTCTTTTGGTTTCATTCATTCTTTGCGTTAGTATTTGTTGAATGCTTTATGTTATTGATTAACTAGCCATTGATCATATTTAGTTTTGTGAATCAACTATCGAGAGATGTTTTTCATGGAATAAACCCTTCAAGAATTCCCTTATTTTATTATGAATTGAGAGACCTTAATAAAACATTGCTATCTTTAGTGTCTTATTTAATAAGACAATTGCATGATATCTAGCTTCTAAGTTGAAAGACCTGTAGCTTAACATTCTTTTGTATGTTAATTAATACTCGAGATAGATTGATTAGTTACCTTAGTACTCAATAGTAGCACTTGATAAATAAACCAATTAAATGAAGATTAGGAATTCATTAGAAGTCACCAAGTGAAGTTGAACCCTTAACCATTTTTCTCCATTAATTATTTCTAATTTTTATAAGAGTTGATTTTATTTTATTATTGCAATTTTAATTTCTATTTATTATTGATTCTCTAGATAATATACGACATAAAATAATTAGTATTTAAACTCAATCCTCGCAGGAATGATATATGTACTTACAAAGTACACTTTATTATTTATGACGCATGCATTTGTAGTTTAATGGTTGCAGACTAGCGCACACCCATCATCAAATGACAAAGTAATAAGAGAAAACATATATGTGCACTTACTAGGTTAACAAGGTGTTAGGCTTCAACAAGCTTCTCAAGCTCAAAATAAAAGGAGACTTGTTATTGAAGTAGGACAAAAAGAGGCCCTTATGAACAAAAGATACTAATTCAAGTTCCCCCTCTCTAATTATCTAAACCTTCCTCTATGGATAAGATCTCTAAATAGTTGGGCAAGGTCCTTTTAGAAGCTTAACTTTCTCTATCATCTTCATTGTGACATTATGGAGATTCAAGAAAATCTTGGCCTTAACCCATGTCACCCACCAAATTTTGAGGAACTATACATTAAAATAGACAAAGAAGAAGGTGACAATGAAGAAGGAGGCAATGGAGGCCATGATGTAGAAGAAGAACAAGAAAGTGAAGAAAATGACAATGATGATAATGATATTTCTCTTACTTTATAGTTTTTACTTTCTTTTATTTTATGTTTTTCATCTTCACTATCATCATTTTCTTTGTTTCTTCTTCTGTGTTTTCTATTTTTCCAATCTTAATGCCCTAATATGTGCAATCAAACATTCATATATGTTTGAAAAAAATCTCTATATACTTGTATTTTTATTAATGAATAGTGTGTTTTGTTTATGATTATACATATCTCTTATCCATTCCTTCTTATTGTGCTTGTTACATAATTGTGAATTGAATAACATTATAAACTCATTAATATCCCCCCTAATTATTTTGCATTTTCCTCTCTTTTTGATCTTGATAAAGGGGAAAGATAAATTGGAATATATATGCAAATTGAATGATAATTGGATGGACTAATTGTCATAGCCAAGGGTGAGTAATTTTTAAATCTCTAAAATCATGCCTAAGTGTTTATAGTGTTCATTGAATTACCTTGAATCATAAAGGAACTATATCCATTGACTTCCAAGCACTTAAATCCTTGAGAATATGCATGTTAGAGGAACTATACCCATTGACTTCTAAGCACTTAAATTCTTGAGAATATACATATTAGAGCTTTTATACTTTGCATATTCAATCTAGATTATCAAAATAAAAAAAAAGAGATTAGGTTGGTCAAACCTAACACTATAAGAAAATGCAAAAATAGCTACTATTTGTGCCAGTAGCTATTTAACAACTCGCAAATGACTAAATAGTGATTGAATTAAAAGAAAGTATGATTAGTGACTAACTAGCTACTATATAGTTGCTAAATATCGCATCAAAAAATTGTGTTAACTGTTAGCTACTAAGTATAGTAGCTATTTGGTCGCTATTTAACTAGTATCCATTTAGTCACTATTTAGCGACTATAATGCATATAATAACTATTTAGCCTCTATTTAGCGACTACATGACATATATACTTAGCTAATAACTATTTGTTAGTCGCTAAACTTAGGTACTAATTATTTGTTTGTCGCTAAACCTAATTCCCAAACTAAATCTAATTTCCTCTTTCATTTCTCTCTCTCTCTCTCCCTACTTTGGCTCTTTCTATTTCATTCTCTCATCCACTGTACTACTCACCCACATAGACACCAAGTCTCCTCCCACATCCATCCATTGCCAACTCTTCCTTTACCATTCCACCATTACTACCAGTGCCATTGCTTACTGTTATCTATGTGAAGAGTGGAAGGACAACCATTGCGATAAACCAGATATGTATCCCAGATTCATCGTCCTAACTTAGGGTTCCAGTCATGGTCTGATTGCCAGATTCATTCTCTTATTTCTTTAGGTCTCGCTCTTATTTTTAAGTCCATATCTCTTTTAGGTACAATATTATTTTCTTAATTTCAATTTTGTTTTAGCTTCTTTTGTTTATTTTATTAAATTTCATTTGCGTAAAAGTGGAGCAAGTGGAGCCGATGGTTATGGCGGTGGTGCAATAACTGCAGGAGTTTTTTTGTATGTTATTGCCAACTCCCACCTGTAAAGGGCTCATAAGGTGTAGATGCATCCAAATCCCATGAAAAACCCTACATTGAACTCTGTTGTTATCATTAAAGATCTTTTAGGTTCAAAAAATGTTCAAGAAGTAAGCTCTTTTCCTTTGTTTTTGCTTTCAATTTCTTCATTTTACTTATGTGCTTAGTTTTAACTAATTTGTTTTATGTTTTATTAGGTTTTCATTTGAAGATGTGTCCTAATAGAACCAAGTGAAGACTTCTATACAATAGAATAAAAATAAAAAAATAAATATTATTTGATTATAATGGACTAAATCTTTAATTATATTGTAGTTACAACTTAATTTTCTTTAACTAAAATATTTTTTTTAAATGGAACATATTATTAAAAAGCAGAAAATATCTAAAAAAATAAAGGACATTGGATCATTAGTGCATCGCTTCATTCATACACAAGAAACAACCTCAAGTAACATACACTTATCTGGTTAATGAGCTACAACCTATTAGAAATGACAATCTATAATACTAGAAATACTATACAAATTCCAAACTTCCTCTATCTATTTGTCATAAAATTGAAATCCATTATAGGAACTTCATTTAGGGTAGTACTAAACATCATCAAAAAAATCTCCTTAGTCAGTTAGGATAAGGTACATAGGTTAACAAACCATGGAGGCCTAGGAATTCACAAAGTTCATGTCTTTGATAAGGCCTTTCTCATGAAAATTGCCTTTGGTGTGATCACAGAGCCTAATGATTTATGGACACGAGTAGTAATTATGGTCTTAAAGAGATGGAAATGGTTGAATTCTTTAAAATGGTTGAAGTGTTAAGCCTTTAAAGAGGTGTAGCACATATTTGGATTTATGTGATATCAGTTATTCATTGGGATGTAGGTGATGGCAACAAAGTTAGATTTTGGCACAACCTCTTCTTACCACTATATAAGCCTCCTCTTCTCCACTTTTTTCTTATTCCTATAGTGACTAGCAAAATTAAAAAAATAATTAGTTGTCATAGTGCTAATGGAGGAGATTAAGATTGTGTTTAGTTTTCAAAACTCTTTCCATCCTTCATTCTATTAACTGTTGCTAATATGGCTTAGCCTAATCTTGAGAGTGAACTAGATAAAATGTTTTAGAGGGTTGACTTCCTATGGTGAATTCATGGTTAAATCTATTTATAAAGTATAATATATTAATGATCACAGTGCTAATAATGGTAAGTGGAAGCTTGCTTAGAGTTGGCCTAGCCCTAAATGAATAAGACTTTTCTTTAGCTTAATTTACATCAAAGATTGCATAACAATGTGCATAGAGAAAGGTGACATCTTGTAATAGCTAGCTCATATGCTTCTATTAACAAAATTAGCTTGAAACAGAAAGAGTAAGAGAATGAAAAATGGAGGAAAAAATACAACAAACTAATGTTGTATTACATATATAAAATTTACTTAACTTAGAAATTAAGGAGTTCTTACTAACTTCTCCTCAATTCTAAGGATATTGTTTACAAGGTATGGCATAAAGGATGAGGCCACACTTCTTACATTTATAAGCTAAAAAGTAACTTTTACAGAAGATTAAAATATACTTAAACTATTAACAAAAAACTCCAAACACTAGCCTTGCAATCGTGCACAATAGGATCAATGGAATAGGGCTGCAACTCTAGCCCTTGTTTTCACTCCTCTTTGATTGCAGAGCTAGGATATACTCCAAGAATTTCTCTCAACTTCTCAAATCTTCCCTTTTGAATTTTGTTAGTCAAGATGTTTAAAACTTAATCCTTAAAATTGCAGTGAAGAAGTTGCACTTTACATTTATTTTTTGCCTTTCTCAAGAAATGGTACTTAATTTTGATATGCTTTGTCTTTCCATCAAAGATTAGAGTCTTAGAGATAGAAATAACTAATTCATTGTCACATAGAACCTCATAGGCTTAGTTTGAACTTCATCAAGATCCATCGATAGCTTTCTCAGCCAAATGGCTTGGTTCACACCTGTTGCAACGATAATGTACTCTTACTTCAACTGTTGATTAAACAATAGTCACTTCTTTGAACTCCAAAAACCATAGCTAAGGCAAGTGTAAAGCAATAAACAAAGGTGCTCTTCATGTCACCAACTAACCCTGCCTAATCGCTATCAATAAATCATAACAACTTGCATGTTGTGCTTCTTATATACCAGATTCCATAGCCAGCTATGCCTTTGATATACCAGAGAATTCTTTTTGCTACTAAAAAGTGATTTTCCTTAGGAGATTGCATAAACCTTGACAAAACACTTATGGCACACATAATATTAGGTTCGGTTATTGTCAAATATAAGAGGCATCTAATTAAGCCTCTATAAATCATAGTATCCGCAAAACCTATTCATCATTCTTACTCAGCTTGACACATTGAACCTCAGGTGTAGATTTTGCAATTCTTTAAGGAAAAATTCTTCAAGATCTTTGTGGCATACTTGCTTTTAACTAATGAAAAACCCTTATAAAGATTGATGAATTTCCATGCCAAGGAACTTAAACATTTTATCTAAATCATTCATTTCAAACACTTTTTTCATTTCATTTTTAAATTCAACAATAAGAATCATCATGCTACTTGTCATTAATAAGTCATCAACATATAATGATACAATTAAAATACCTCAATTTTCATGTTTTATATATAAGGCAGCCTTATTACAGCTTTTGGCAAAACCAAGCTTCTTTTGGAAATCATCTATCATGCTATATCAGGACTTGGGTGCCTACTTCAAGCCATACAAGGTTTTTCTTAGCAAATAAAATTTGTTTTTCTCATTGTTTACCATAAGCCCTTGAGGCTGGTTCACGTAAATTTCTTTTTTAAGATTGTTGTTGAGGAAGGCTAACTTGATATCCAATTAATGCACCAACCATCCCCTGTGTGCTGTAAGTGATAAAAGCAACATGATGGTATCAAACTTGCCATAGGTACAAAAGTCTCATTGAAATACACTTTAAGTTGCATAGAATAGTCTTTCACCACAAGCCTTGCATTATACTTATTTATGGTGCCATCTAGATTCAACTTTAATCTAAACACTTATTTGACTCTTATTACATGTGCAATAATAGGTTTGTTAGACTAGGTTGGTCAAACCGAAGTCAAAACTCTTTTTGATCATGACAACATAGATTGAAAAAATCTAACATCTTTTCTAAGAGTTTTTATATGCAAATGTATAATTAGAATTTCATTGGAAAATAGAGAAAAAGTCAAAATTGCTACATAAATTATGATCGCTACAATAAAAAATAACGACTGCCACTCAACATAAAGTTTGGGCATAACTTGTCTAGTTTATTTCATGGTAGGAATCAAGACTATTACCTTCAAATGGTCTTAGAGGGATTTAAGCATTCAGCCGACAAAGCCATGTGTCATATGATTCATTGATGATCTAAAAATTATGACAATGATCCTCTTAGTAACGATCACAAGTTACCAAGCTTTAAATCTCCATAACTCCAGTTTAATTCGCAGTGACCAATAGCACCTAGGTTAGCTGGCGTGACCCAAATAGTGCCTATGACCCACTAATAGCACCTGTAACTTTCAATCATTCTTTGAGGGATCCAACAGTTATGTTTTTGGATGAGCTAATGCTGAAGTGCCACGTGTACTAGCCATTAGACACAATTGAAGATCTCGACCATGAATAAGTAAAATTCAAAGAAAAACTTGAATCGCGACCATGAATTGGATGTCTCGACTATGAATTTTGTCTGAAAAGCATTAAATATAGGATTTTGCCACTAACTTTTGAGATATGGAGATAGTTTTGTTTCTAACATTTCTTTGGTGGGCGTAACCTTTAAATACTTCAGTAAATGGACATAAATGCAAGAGAATAATATTTACTAAGGTAAACCTCTTACAATTGTGTTTCTCAACTCTCTCTCTCTCTTATTTAATCTTTGTGATTGAATTGTATAATATTTGGTTTGAGCCTTTAAACACCTTTAGGATTGGGTTTAAGAGTGAGCCATAGAAAAAAAAACTCTTATATAGATTGTAACATCCCTATCCCTATTCATTGGCATTATCACATGAATATATTCATTGCACAAATGATATGAAATTCCACATGAACATATGCACATGATAAATAATCATTTAGATATGTGAATTGTAAAAACACGGCAATGACAATTACACCGTTTCATTTGGGATGCTTGAACATATATGCAATGTTTGCATAGTTATATTACAAATTATTTCACATTGTGTGATTATTATAGCATCATAAATAATGGTGTTTGAGAGCTAATCTAAAAGTATAAGGAGCATTTAGGAATTAGGAGATGGATAGAAGTGCTTAAGGAGTGAAGAAGAGGGACTAAAAGCAAAACTTTTAACTTTCAACCAATAAGAAACCAGCCCCAATCTTTTGACTTATTTAAAATAAGAATACAGACCATTAGGGTCAGATTTTGAGGAAAAAATGTGGGTTATACCAGAAACAAAGAGAGAGCAAATGAAGAAGAAAGAAAGGAAGAAGAAGAAGAAGAAGGAGAGGAAGAAGTGTGGGCTGCTTAAGGTTTTCCAATTCTGGGACAATAGGTAAATAATTTATCCTCTTCTCAACTGAAATTAACCTCTCATGACATGTTAATCATGCATGGTTAGTGAGAATTATGGAGTAATTGAGGTTGAGCTCTTGGATGGAAATTGTAATCCAAGAGAACAAGAGATGATTCTGTTGATTTTGCTGCTAGAGCAGAATTTTTCACCCATGATTTCATAACCCTAGAAGAGGAATTTGGGAAAGTTCAAAACATGAAAGTTGTAGCTTTATGTCTCATGTAAATGCATATGAAACAGTTTTACTTGATTCT
>CATIWR010503449.1:0-106997 GCA_949677035.1 Omphalea diandra | reverse complement strand
GATATCTTACTTTTTCAACTGTTATGTTCATATTCTTGATGAGAGCATGCTTCTATTGGGATTTTATTTTCTAGCTTTGATTGCAGAGTTGTCAAATTGAAAGATTTGTTATATTTTTATTTGTTTATAGCAATTTGTCTTGACCTACATATAGATGATGAATGATGTAGCAGGAAAAAATTCTAAAACACAATGTTTTGGGGTTGATTTTTGTTTAAGCTTATTTTTTTGGGGTTTGATTTTGCCCTATTTTTTGGGGTGAAAGAGGTTGATCATAGAAGTAAAGATGAGGATAAAATAGTTTGAGATTTGGCGTTTGATTCATATGATTTTGGAAATGATGATGTTGGTGGCGGTGAAATTGGAATTCATGTGTATAATGCTTGTGTTAATTTTGGCAAAATTGAGTATAAAAGGAAAATAAACAAAAATCTAACAGAAGTTGGGAAGGGAAGAAAGCTTATGGTATGAAATGAAAATTTAAGATGAAAGTAAATGTATTATCAAAATTTTATGTACATTTAACAAAAAAAATTGACTAAATAACTTATTAGTATAACGGGTCAATCATGAGGGGGTTTATAGTATAATTTTGAAACAAGAGAGACGGTTTAGTAAAATATGCCAAATATCGAGGGTTTATTATAATTATTATTATCACCAATATATTTTTCATATTAATCCAAATATTTTTCCATTTTACCTAAAATACCCACTTCATATTTTCAAGCTATCTCTATTAATTGTTGATGTAATTTAATTACACTCTTTTAATTAATTCCTAAATCCAAAAGAGTCTTCTTCTAAATTGGTTGTTAGCTGCGCTTGCCTCTTGATTTGAAATGTGGCGGCACCAATTTAATTCAAAATTTGTTGTTGGATTATCCAAATGATGATGTTGTCCATATTGAAAGCTACAAAAAGATACATATGGTATGTAAGATGAAAGAGAGAGAAAATTTTAAAAAATTTGGGTATTCAAATGAAAATCAAAATTTTAAGATCCAAAATCATGGGGACCCAAAATGGGGCCGGCAAACACAAAGTGGGAGGGAGCCTTAGATTGAAGTCAAAATATTTGTTGTTTTAATTAATTAATTAACTATATATATATATATATATATATTGTGAACTTTGAATTAGCTTCACCTAATGGTGACAGGATGCTACTTAAGAGTGGGTGACAAAATTCACATATCATCGAACATGGTCTCTTTTTCAAAGGTTAAAAAACAAAAATAAAAAATAGTTGAGTAAGAGCTTGCATGAGTATCCAATGTTCTGAAAAATTACATCCAATTGGCTGGCCAAATTGGTTAACTTAAAATTAAATTATTAATTAGTTTATTTTAATTTTGATTATTATAAATATATTTTATTTTTAATATTTTTTAAAATTGTTTTATAACATTTTTAAATTTTATTTAATATTAAATCAGATTGAATTGATCAACTCAAAAACTAATAAACTAATCATTGATTTTAAAAATATTGTTAATATTTATATTAAGTATGAAAAGTCAAGCAAACGCACTTTGATTCAAATAGTAGCAGATCTAAAATGTTAATATTATAGGGCGAAAGATACAAATATATTTATACAAAAGAATAATGAGAAATTTAATTAAAATATCCATATTTAATTAAAATTTATTTAGTATAAAATGAATTTCATAAAACTAAATGAAATTGACTTATAAATTCATATATTTTTGTAACTTAAACATAATAAATTTGTCATATTCATATTGAGTAATTTAATTTGTAAAAAAAATTAAAGATATATAAAATTTATTCCATAAAATTAATTTTACTTAATCCATGTCCTACTAAATTTGATATAATCCATGTCCTACTAAATTTATTTGCATAAAATTTATTGCACTTATAAAAAAAGTTTCATAAAATGTTGGGGGGCCAATTGGTGCTGATATAAAAAAAAATTGTTTAAAAGTTTTTTTTTTAAAAAAAACTAAAACCACTTAGATGAGCCTTTTCTTTCTAGTACATAAGAAAATATACCCTTTGGAGATAGGTACTAATGTGGCTTTTAAGGAAGTAAATTAGGGCATATAAACCTTAATTACAATATATAAGATCTAATCAAAGTTCAATTCACACAAGCATTGCAAATTTTATTGCTGCCTGCTATTTTCTTTCTTACCAATTCAAAAGCTTTAAAGTCAAATATATATATATATATATATATATATATATATATATTACTTGTTGGCCAATGCAGATAAAAAATAATTTATTTTCAATCTATTCTCCTGTGATATTAAAATAGTCATTAGTTGTTATTATCAATTAAAATAGTTCTATTATGATGAGCAAACTGAACAATTCTAATTTTAAAAATCTCAATTCATCCTCTTTTTAAGGAAAAAAAAAATCTGACAATTACATTTCTGTTAATTAAAAAATAAAAAAAATTATCTTTATGAAAACTTTGCGTTTGATCTAATAATCAATTAATTACAGAAAATGTTACAGAAAAAAAAAAGTAAAAGAGGAGTGTTAAAACATTTTTGAGAATGCTATTATCATCACTCTAATAAAAAAAGATTAAATTTTCCATATATTAAACGGTAAAATTTTTTTTACTATCCAATACGTGACGGTTAGTGCTACTATCAATTGATAAAATATAATAAAAACTAATTGAAAACTGGCGAATTGCACGATAGAATCTATATAATTATAAATTGTAAATAATTTTAATATTTATTTTATTCAATAATTAATTAATCAATTGGATAATTAAATTCATACATAATAATAATTAAAATTTAATTATTATTTTATAAAAAATATTATCAAGAAAATAAAACAATAGAATAAATTTCTCAAATTCATAATTATTTATGAAGTTAATTGTAACAAAAATTATTTATTGATTTATATATTTAATTTTATGTGACATAATTTCAAAATTAAATTTATTAAATTTGAATGAAGTAATTTATGATAATCAATTAAAATAAAAATATTAAGTATTCCATATTTAAAGCAAATTAACAAATAATTACAAACTATATATTCATATGTAAGATAGTTATAATAAAAGATTGTATATTGATACATATTTTCAACATTGTGTGACACAATTATAAAAAACAATTTATTAAATTTTAATAAAGTAATTTCTAACAATTTATTATACTGTTATTTGCCTTCATATACTTTAGAATTTTGAATAATTAATCTAATTAGTTTAAATTTTAATTTTCTATTAAAAATTTGTACTTTTACTTTTTCTAATTTTTTTATTTAAAGTTATTTAGAATTTTTACTTTTTAAAATATTTTTAATTTAGTGTCCAAAAATTTTTATATGATTTTGACTTTTTATTTAGAATTTTTTACTTTTCTATTTCAAAGGTTTGTTTTTCTATATAACAATTGAATTTTTTAATTTTTTATTTAGAATGTTTTTGATATTGTATTTTTTGTAATATAGTATAAAATAATGATACGTGACTATCTTATACATAATTATTTGATAAATGACAAATAATAGTTTAAAATTAACTTTGAAATTTGACAAATGATAAATAATAATTTAAAAATAACTTTAAGATTAGAGTTAATAATATATATTGATATTTATTTAATTTAAAGACAAATTATGTTGTATGAAAATAAAAAAAACAGAAAAAATATAGAAACGATACAGAAAAATGATATTTTTTAAAAATTTTAGTGGAAAAAACATGAAAAATAAAAAATATAAAAATATTTTTAAAATGAAAAACGTGAATCAACAAAAATTTTCGTGCGTTATGGAAAACAAACCTTAAAATTGAAATTAAAGCAATTAATTTTTATTTTTATATTTTATAAATACATTTTGAAAATCTGTCACGTATTGAGTAGTAGTAAATTTCCTATTATTACGTTTGCAGGAAAAATATCCTAAAAAAAAAAAATACGTTGAGAGAGACAGAGGGAGAGAGAGAATTTGCTGTAGTGGTAATATGGAGGATAGCGAAGGGCATTTCCGCAAAGAGAATTTAAGATTCAAATTTTTATTTTTATTTTTTTAAAAAATTACTAACTATTATAACGGTCGGATATTAACGGCGTTGGCACTCCAACAGTCATAAACCAAAAAAAGCCGTCCTATCTTTGCCGTATTCAATCGTAACGGCATCAATATTTCTACAATCTACTCCTCGTCTTAGCTCCTTCTTCTTCATCAGTGTTTCATATAACTCACTCATTGTCATTTCGAAGTAATCTTTACTCTCTCTCTCTCTCTCTCTATAAAAATCGTTGCAGAGAATTCTTGCTCTTAGCCATAATCGCTCTAAAGTAAGTCTCCGAATCTGTTTTCTTTTTCTTTTTGGGGTCCATCTGAAATAATATTTTCGATATGATATCGATTACCATCGAGTTTGCTGGATCCAATCGCTGATTCGCCAATGTATATATAAAATTGCTTGTTTTTTGTCAGCTGACTTGGAGTTTGAGTCGAGTTGAGTTGACTCAGTGGGTCTGAATTCGAACAACGTAGCTTTCTATGGATTTTTCCCTTAATTATTATCATGTCCATTGCAGAAATAGTATTATCGTCGTTAATATTATTAATTTTAAATGCGAATGAAAAATGGAATCAGGAAATTATTTTATCATTTTTTTAATTATTGTGGGGGATTATTAGATGCTTAGTTGACTAAGTGAATTGTTGTTGTGTTGTGGTGAATCAGGTGGAAAGGAGATATTTTAAGAGATTTGTACAAGTAATTGAAGAGATTTTTTTTTTGTTGGGTTAGAGATGGATTCTTTACAGTCACAGCAGAGGAGAGGTGGAGGGTTGATTTCTTTATCGCCATCACAAACTCCGCGCTCAAGTGATAAAGCAGGTCGAGATCTGCGATCAGTGGATTCTAATTCCAATACCAAATATCATGATAAAGATAAGGGTGTTAATGTACAAGTCATTGTGCGTTGCAGGTCGCTCACTTTAGCCCATTACGACTTTCTTATTTTGGTTTTACATTGTATTATTTGCATTTTGATGATGTTAGCTTATGATTTGAAAATTAATATTTTGTGCCAGCGAGCCTTCAGTTTGCTATAAAGAATGATACTTTAGTCTTGCATTGTATCATTTCCCTTTTTTCTTTTTAAGGTTGCATTGGTCGGTAATTGTTAGGTGATTCTTGTGTGTGCCTTCTGCAGGCCGTTGAGTGAGGAGGAGTTGAGGGTGAATACACCAGTGGTGATTTCTTGTAATGAGGGTAGGAGGGAAGTTCTAGCTATTCAGAGTATTGCTAACAAGCAAATTGATAGAACTTTTCTATTTGATAAGGTTTGTCTAAATGACGGATAATTGAATCGTCCACTTTATGCTCTTAGCTACGGAATTGCAGATGGTATACGTTGTGAGGACAGTGGTTATGACATCTAAATTAATTCTTTTTAGGTTTTTGGTCCAACTTCTCAACAAAAAGACTTGTATGACCTGGCAGTGTCTCCAATTGTTTATGAAGTTCTTGAAGGTTATAATTGCACCATCTTTGCCTATGGTCAGACTGGGACTGGGAAGACATACACAATGGAAGGAGGAGGAAGGAAAAAGGTTTGATTTTGCGAGACAGATTGAGTTCATCCGTATTATTCTTTCCTGTTATCCCAACTGTTTCCAATTGCATTTGTTCTCTTTGACAGAATGGGGAATTCCCGCGTGATGCTGGTGTCATCCCAAGAGCAGTTAAACAAATTTTTGACATATTAGAAGCTCAAAATGCTGAATATAGCATGAAAGTTACTTTTTTAGAGCTATATAATGAGGAAATAACGGATCTTTTGGCCCTAGAGGAAACTTCAAAATTTGTAGATGACAAATCTAAGAAACCCATAGCTCTTATGGAAGATGGAAAAGGTGGAGTTTTTGTAAGAGGCTTGGAAGAAGAGATAGTATGTACGGCAAATGAAATTTACAAAATCCTAGAGAAGGGTTCAGCAAAAAGGCGTACAGCAGAGACTTTACTTAACAAGCAAAGTAGTCGTTCTCACTCAATATTTTCCATCACCATCCACATTAAAGAATGTACTCCTGAGGGGGAAGAGATGATAAAATGTGGAAAGCTGAACCTTGTTGACCTTGCTGGTTCGGAGAATATATCACGTTCTGGAGCAAGAGAGGTATGTGTGTGTGGTGAATATTATTATCTCTCTATTCTCTTTACATGTAATGGGGCCAGGGAGAGAAACTTGATTTTTTTGTATTGTTTAGCCAAATTTCTTTTTACCGTTGTAATTTCTGCTAGACTTTTTCTATTGATTATCTTCCTAACAACACTTTAATAGTGAGATAGGTAGTTGAAACCTTTTGATTCATAAGAAAATGACTCTTGCAGGGCAGAGCAAGGGAGGCTGGAGAGATTAATAAGAGTTTGCTTACGCTTGGTCGTGTGATCAATGCCCTTGTTGAGCATTCTGGTCATGTTCCATACAGGTATTAAATATAAAAAGTATGATAATTCTCATCAGCATTTTTGTTGTCTTTGCAAATCCCCACAAGTCATATAATAACTATAAAGGAATGGATTTCCCAGGGATAGCAAATTAACAAGGCTGTTGAGAGATTCACTGGGAGGAAAAACAAAGACATGCATAATTGCCACAATATCACCCTCTATTCATTGTCTGGAAGAAACTCTTAGCACTCTAGATTATGCACATCGTGCTAAGAACATCAGGAACAGACCAGAGGTCAGTGGTTCCTTCTATGCTAAATGCACATTTTTTTGTTCACTTCTTTGAGTGCGTGCTTGTTTTCTTTTTTTTTTTTTTTCCTTATATTTTATCTTCTTTTGCAACATGCTCCATTAATTTATCTGGGTCCTGGATTCAGATCAATCAAAAGATGATGAAATCTGCAATGATTAAGGATCTGTATTCGGAAATTGACCGGCTGAAGCAAGGTAACTCACTACTTCCACTTCTGCAAAATCTGCATATTAAATATTTTCAGAAAATTGGACTTTGAAAATTATATTGTATTATGAATTGATCTATATCTTTTGTTCAATCAGAGGTATATTCTGCAAGAGAGAAAAATGGAATCTACATACCACGTGATCGTTATCTACAAGATGAGGCTGAGAAGAAGGTTTACTTCTTACCATATCATTGGCTGGTCATATCCTTCTTAAAACTGAGTTACTGTTAAATCATTATATTGTTAATTATTTTTTACCTGTCTTGTTCCAGGGAATGGCTGAGAAAATAGAGCGCATGGAACTTGATTCAGAATCTAAAGACAAGGTATGCTCCATAAAGGCTAGATTTCCGTACAATTCTATCCAAGCTGCATGTGCTACCCAGACTAATTATTTTCTCATCTCTTGTGATCAGCAATTGATGGAACTTCAGGAACTTTACAATTCTCAGCTAATTTTGACAGCAGAATTAAGTGAGAAACTCGAAAAAACTGAGGTATTAACTCGAAAAAACTGAGGTATCTATATTTAGGTGTCAAAAAATAGACCTTCCTGCTCTGTCCTTGCACAAATCTGAAAATACTCTCTTCCTTGTAAATCCAGAAAAAGCTTGAGGAAACTCAAAATTCATTGTTTGATCTAGAAGAAAAACACAGACAGGCAAATGCAACAATAAAAGAGAAGGAGTTTCTAATATCTAATCTCCTCAAATCCGGTGAGCTAAGAAATCTTGTGCTTCTGCTTTTCTTTGTCTGCATTCAACTTTCTGTCTGTGCTTTCAGCATAAATGTCTGTTTGGAAAAGGGTAGTGCAACAGAATTTGTTAGATACTAATTATGGAAGATACAATTCTTGTCTCTGTACTAGCTTCAAATTTTTTAAGTGCTACATGGTCTAAATTCTGAAAGCCTTCAAGAGATATCCGAAAGATTTGTAATTGGGTTCAACATTTAGAAATTTGTTAAGCAGTGCCATTTATGTGACTGGCATTTATACATTTGTTAAATCATGCAATTTATGTGATTGGTTTTGATATATCCATCTTATTTTGTTGAGACCGTCCCTTCCTGTTTTGTTTGAAATGATTTATTTGGTTCGTTTAGTTTTACCTTTTTTTCTTTTTCTAATAAATGTCTAATTGGGTAGCCTAACAATGATGAACTTTGTTGACTCTTTCAGAGAAGGCTCTTGTTGAACATGCATTTGAGCTTCAAGCAGAACTAGAACATGCTGCATCAGATATTTCCAGTTTATTTTCCAAAATTGGTCTGTTACAGTTGATTTTCTTTTGGGATATATTATCTTTTGCAAAACTTCTGGTCAGTTGATAGTTGATAATGGATGGTTTTCAGAACGGAAAGATAAAATTGAAGATGGAAACAGAGTACTTATCCAAAAATTTCAGTCCCAATTAACCCAGCAACTTGAGATATTGCACAAGACTGTGGCGACTTCTGTGACCCAACAGGAACGGCAACTGAAAGACATGGAGGAAGATATGCAGTCTTTTGTATCTATGAAGGCTGAGGTGAGATTCGGACAAGATGTTAGCATGCATCTTCATCATGGTTTATCTGTCTTACAAGTTTAATTTTGTTATGCCCAAAGGCTGCTCAAGAACTTCGAGGAAGGGTTGGAAAGCTGAAAACCATGTATGGATCTGGTATCCAAGCTTTGGATGAAATGGCTAAGGAGCTTGAAGGAAATTCTCGGTCAACGTTTGGCAATCTAAATTCTGAAGTTTCCAATCATTCGCATGCTCTTGAAGGTGTAAGTTCCTAGTTGCTGCTTTTGAGTAAACTCCTTTTTCACTCTCCCTCAGTTCAGTTGACTGCTACTTTCAAATGAACTTCTTCGTCCCTCGTTGTGATCTGAGTTATACTTGATTCAGCTTTTCCAAGGAATTACTTCAGATGCTGATGCATTACTAAAGGATCTCCAAAGTAGTCTTCTTAAGCAAGAGGAGAAGCTAACAGCATATGCAAAACAACAACGTGAGGTTTGTAACCAAATATCAGGTTTTTTAGTGGACTTTATCAAGTGATATTTTGATTTTTATTGCTTAAAAATTGATGGTTCATTTTTATATGTGATATAGGCACATTCTAGAGCAGTGGAAACTGCACGGTCAGTTTCTAATTTAACAGTGAACTTCTTTGAGACTCTAGACATGCATGCGTCGAATCTGACTCAAATTGTGGAAGAAGCGCAAACAGTCAATGATCAGAAACTATCTGAACTAGAAAAGAAATTTGAGGTAGTTATAGTGGCTTTCTAAAAATCCATGGTATTAGGTGCTTTGATTTGCCTGTTAACATTTCATTTGTTTGCATTGCAGGAGTGTGCTGCTAATGAAGAAAGACAACTGCTGGAAAAAGTGGCTGAGCTGCTTGCAAATTCAAATGCAAGGAAGAAAAAACTGGTATGACTTACGTTTTTAGGTTGCAGATCTTACTCAGCATCTTGAGATTGCACAAGTAAGGTTCAAATGCTAACTAATGCTTGTGCTTTAGGTCCAAATGGCAGTACATGATCTCCGGCAGAGTTCAAACAGCAGAACCAACAAACTACAGCAAGAAATGGCAACCATGCAGAATTCCACATCTTCTATTAAGGCTGAATGGACGGTCCACATGAAGAAAACAGAAGCCAACCATCTTGAGGACACTTCTGCAGTAGAGAGTGGAAAGAAAAACCTGGAGGATGTCATTCATAACTGGTATCGGCTACTTTTCCAGTCAGATTAGTTTACACAAACTTTTTGGTCTCCTATGGATACAATGTTTGTCTAGTTTCTCTTCTGAATTTACTAAAATCAAACCTGTTCAGTTTGAACAAGGCAAGAATGGGTGCACAACAGTGGAAAAATGCTCAAGAATCCTTGCTCAACCTAGAGAAAAGCAACGTTGCTTCTGTGAATTCTATTGTTAGGTAATCTCAGTGCCTGTCTTATTCAAGATCACTAACGTAATTCCTTAAATTATCTTATCGTTTTGGTTTCTCAACCTAGAGAAAAGCAACGTTGCTCAACCTAGAGAAAAGCAAATTCTCTTATCGTTTTGGTTTCTCATTCAAGATCACTAACGTAATTCCTTAAATCATGCGTAGTGGAGGGATGGAAGCCAATGAAGTCCTACGTGCGCAGTTTTCGTCTGCTGTGTCTGCTGCAATTGAAGATGTTGATGTGGCAAATAATAATTTGCTCTCATCCATTGATCGTTAGTATTTAATATTTTGTGTCTGGATTCATATTTGTCTTTGTGATGTTTTGTCCACTGATGAACAAAATATTTGCAGATTCATTACAACTTGACCATGATGCTTGTGGAAATCTCAATTCCATGATTATTCCTTGTTGTGAAGATATGAGGGAACTGAAGGGTGGTCACTACCACAAGATTGTAGAAATTACAGATAATGCTGGGAAATGTCTTCAGGATGAATACATGGTAAGACTCAATTGGTTCTGTTGTGGCATTGGGCTTTCTCTTATGTTTGTGTTATGCAACATGTGGATTATGCCGAAAGAACTCGTAAATGCTGCAAAACTGGAAACTAGCAGACATGTTAGATTAACACGCTTGGTATTTCTCCAAAAGATATTAATTACAAAAAATGGGGTGGAGTTAATATTTGCATTGTGTGTGTGCTGTGAGCTAATCTTTTCAATTCTCTGACGAACAGGTTGATGAACCATCTTGTTCAACACCAAGAAAGAGGTCATTCAACCTGCCAAGTATTGCATCGATCGAGGAACTCAGAACTCCTCCATTTGAGGAATTGTTAAAATCATTCTGGGATCCAAAGTTTGCCAAGCAAGCAAACGGTGATATAAAACATATGGCCGCAGCATATGAAGCTTTGAGAGACTCCAGAGTTCCTCTCACTGCTCTTAACTAAAAGCAAATTGGAACACGTCAGACAGAAAGGGAATATAGATGGCATTGTGTACAGAATATATGGTGGAGTATGAACTCACGTACCTATCTTATTCATTGATTGTTTGCTTAAAAGGAAGTTGATTGTGGATGTAGAAATATATGATAGATTTTTTGTTATCATTTTGTTCATTGCACGACCCTTTTATTTATTAGAGGGTTTATTTTTAATTATTAATGTATGGAAACTATACGAATTTTTGAAAATATTGTATGATTTGGGAGAATTCAAGGAAAATATGTACTTGAGGGAACGAAGACACCTATAGATTTAGCAATGTGCTTTTTCCGTTTTCCGTTCTATAAAGATTAAAAATACATTTAATAGTTTGCTAATTCAAATTTATAATATATATTTTTATTTATAACTTTAATTATATTTAATAAAAATAAATATATATATTTTACTTAATTTAATAATTAATAAGAATAAATTAAAAAATTAATTATAAAATGTTTTTAATTTAATGAAAATGAGCATGAATTTTGAAATTTATTAAAGAATGGAGTATAACACGCGACATTGCCATTCGACCAACTCGATTAATTTTCAAAACATGGTTGATAACCATTTAACAGAGATTGTCATGGAGAACAATTGATCAAATAAAAAAAAATAAATAAATAAAAAGCTTGCCACCTTCCTTGCTTATATCCCTGGCATGCCTGGTTAACCCAATAAGTATTCCATAACAAACTCACCTTATAGATGGTAAATAACAATAGTGATTCAGGTAGAAAAGCGGGTTTCAAATGGAGAGCACACATCCCCATTTACCACCATCCAGGACAAAGCACACGTAGAAGGTGTAAAAAATTTTTAACTTCAAAAATTGCCCTTAAATTAAGTTATCTAAACCGTATGTACATATGGCTAAGGTTTATCATGCCAGGCTACACAAGTACCAAAGCTCCCGACTCGACTCATGTCAAGGGAAACAATGTAACTATATTTCGAAATGATCTAGATAATCAAAAAATACAAGGGGAAAAAAAAAAGGATTATGGGATACAAGACCATATAGGTATCCATCTATAGTGAACATATTCTTAAACCTCAACAAAGATCTCTTGTCATTCTACAATGTGCGTTAGAATCAATATACATGCCTCAGAGAGGACTGAGCATGCCTTCTGATATAGATGGACCATAAACCTGCAAAATATGTCAAAAATATTCGTTATAGAACCTTGTCGCACAACTAATCTAAATAAATTAAAGAAAGCATGTTAAATGGAGTTGTGCCCAAAATATGATAGACACGATTCAGCCATAACTTTGGAACATAACTTGGCAATCATTAGGCTACTAAAAATTTCAGTCAGATCAAAATGGCACTTCAAGAAACCTCTGGCAAACCATGTAATGAAAACCCACTGGCCAAGAAGCACCCTGCCTTGGAAACAAATCAAATGCTTTTTCCCCTATCGCCGAAAATGTTCTACAACAGACATCTTTGTCAAAGTAGCACATCTCAAAATTTTCCAGGCCTGTCATAACAGCTGAAACTAAAAAGCCATTATCAAATTCTGGCACCACTGAAGCAAGGTATCAGGAAGGAAACTTAAGAGATACCACTTTTACAGTCATTTTGAATGAAATGATTGCTCCTAATGCTGTGTTTAAGACAGCAAAGCCAGCCCCAAGAAACGAGATTGTTTATGGACGAAGAAATGAAAAAGTTGGCTTTAAGATTGAGTTCAGCACTTAGGTGTCAGCATTCTATACTATGAGTGCATTAGAAATTTTGAAATTATGATAAAACAATTAAAATGGAAGTTTTGATGAAGCTCTAGGAGTTAGCATGCCCTGATCGCATTCGTGTACTCCTAATAACAGCAGCAAACACTGTGTATCAATAAATGAATGGTGCAGATTAAACATATATTATGACTTGAAAGCCAGAACCATAAAAAGATCTTTGTTTCATTCTTTAAGCAGGTAAAAAGTTAAGCATTAAAGGCAAAACCTAGAAAAAGAAAGATTCAGTAGTGGATTTAACTATTATGAAACAAAGGCCTTCAATTAACAAAATATTATACTTCTCCCAAGGACCTAAAAGGCACAATGATATTCAAAGCTACCTGAATTATTCTTCATAATAAGCTTGCACTTAAAAGTTCAACTGGCCTCTCTCTCCCAAATGTCTCATCATCAAAATCTTCATTTGTGGAATTTTCTTGACATAACAATTTATTCTCTCTCACTGGATTTAGACTAAGGTCATCCCAAACCATTGGATGACCCTGATGAATTTCGCCTTGTTCCGACACATGACTGGCCTCAGCATTATCCTGCGCACTTTGTTTCGCATCAGTATACACAAGATCCATTCTCTTATCATCATCAGGGCCTGCTGGCTCAACATTGAGATCAGAGCCCAAATCAAATCCATGCTGATCCACATTCCCATGAAAAGCCACAGTTACTGCTCCTTGGTCAGGTTGGTCAGCCGGATCCTTTTTCTGTCTCTTCCATTTCTTTGTGGATGAAGTTCCATCATCCTCAAAATCTTCCTCTTCTCTATCCCTATGCAAGTAAACCCACAATTTCCTATCCCCATCAAATTGTACGCAAGGATCACGTTCATAATGCAAACGATCCAAAGCTCCACTGACAACTTGATTCACTTGAGCATCAGACACGTCTTCAACAATATACTGAGAATCTCTTATCAAGGTACAAACATCTGCTCTAGTGCCAATACTTCCAGGTAATCTGGAAGCTGCATCTCTCACAAGACAAAGAATTGTAACATGAGGTGGCCGATCACGCTTCAGCATGAAATGGTCTCGGGCTTTTGATGTTGGCTTGCCGCCACATCTTCTCAAGGGAGCAACGATGGATTTTTTACCATCAGCAGCTGTGTACATGAAGGCTCTGTCAGGAATAGAATACCTTAGAACTTCTTCCTTACGGAAATAAGCCCTCACTTCTTCAGAACTTGGGCTAATGGTGTTGAGACTCTTCTGAGCTCTCAAGTCCCTGAACCTTTCTTTCTCATCCAGGTTACATTGCATCAATGACACAGGTGGTTCTGGAAGACTTCCAATTTGTTGAAGAGTCTCTTGGCCACTTTTCAGCCAATTAGCAAATGAATCAACCAACTTCACAAGCATTTTATGAGGAAGGCCCCAATATTCAGGAGACGTTACCTCCTCAATAGTCTCATGATCAGTTGAGGTATGAGAAACTGGACCAATCCAGGACCAACTCTTGGTAGATTTCTCATACACCACCAGTGACTTCCAACCCTTTGCTCCTAAGGGTGCTGTTTTTGATGAAAAAATCTTGAGAACTCCTCTGACCAGATCCTGAAGTGGCTCTGGTGTCTCAAGAATACATGGGTCCCCAGGGTTTGATCTCACACAGTTTACAATCTCCTGCACTGTAAGAGACGGCACATTCACCGGCGAAGCATGGTCTGATTTATTGGCTTCCACCCTCTCATGAGAAACAACCCCATTTGTATCACCTTCATGCTTTCCGCTCTGCTCCACACTAGGTTTTGCAATATCTAAAGAATCTTCTGAAAGGGGAATGATCATAGCCAGGCGAACTGCAGAAAGAAGATGTATAATGGAAAATGAGAAGCCAGTGTGAACAGTAGGTGTAATTGGTGTATACGGCTTTTTCTGTGGTTTGATTTCTAGTTCCATGTCTGCTGCAGCCATTTCTGCAATGGGTGGCTCAGAAGCTTCCATGTTCGTAGTGCCCATATCAGCCTCCAATTTCCTTTTCCCCTTTTTCTTCAGTGAAATGGAGTCATCAATTTGCTGCTGAAGCTTAGACTGCAAGTTTCCATCTTCATCTTTTCCATCAATGTCAGTCAATTCCTCCTTTGCTTTCCGTTTCTTTGTCCCTGAGTTGAACCCGCGAAATGAAGCATCAGATCGGTCACGTCGATCGTGAACATATGCTTCACCGCCCTTTCCTTTCTTCCCCAATCTACCAAGTGCATTTTCATCTGCCAATACACGTGTTTCAAGTGAATCATCCTCCTCACCAATAGTGTAATTATGGTTGACCTCCCCTTTCTCCTTCCGATCAGAAGGGTAGCCCCTCAATGAGGATATGTATAATCTTTCAGCTGAATCTCGCAACTGCCCATTCTTGCGTAATTTGTGACTTCTTTTCCTGTCATCATCACTTGCAACTTTACCCAAGCCAAAAGGAGAACTGTTCTCCAAAACTCTAGTGCCAGAACTATGCATTGAACTGCTGTCTCGCATTTTAACCTTCTGTTTTGCTTTTGTTGAGTGTCCTAGCATGTGCCCATGCTCACTAAAGTCAACCACCTTTTTGGAGAAATCTGCCATGCCTTCAAAACCAAATGCATTCTCTGGCATATCTTTCATAACAATTTTTCCTTTTTTAGTATCTAGGCCAGATTTTAACAGGGATGATTGAGAACCCTCCATGACAGCACTGGGATAAGCTGACTTGCTTACCATCAAAGGATTGTCATCCTCATCATCTTCATCAAATTGCTCAGATGAGTCCGATTCTGTTTCTTCATTTCTTACATGCTTTCTGTTCAATTTCTTAGCTCTTTTATCTATTCCTCCATTCTGTATGAAATTTGCTCTTGTTTTCTCCTTTGATGGTTTTGTTCTCAATTCAGAAAGCAGAATTCTATCATTTACCTGTTGAGTGGAAGCCCCATAAGTTTTGAAAACGAGATCTGGGGACTCCCTCCCTGTCTTCCATTTCTTGCTTCTCATATTCCAACAATCAGATTGCAGAGAGGAATTCACAGAGAATTGTCCTTGGTTCTTGCCATGCAAAATGGGTTCACCATGTTTAGATAAGTCAACCCGATTTCCTTTTAGAGTAACCTGTGGTACACGTCCTTTCAGTGGTTTCATCTGATCTCCAACATCAATTTGCTGAACATTTTGAGCATACTTGGCCTTTTTACCAAAATCATGGAAACTTTGAACATTAGATGGTTTAGCTGCCACCCCTTTCACCTCTGATAGTTGAGCATTCCTGCTCCTCCCATAGGCATAGGAATCATTCTTTGAAGAGAAAGGAAAGCCCATAAAGCTGTCACTGCCTAATTCCTCATTCCTGGAGAGGTCATGCTTCTTTCCTGATTTTAAAGCCCCAGATTTGTCCACCACACCACCGCATGCGACATATCGATCTTTTTGTGTGCCCATTGCATATATTGCATCATCAGGATCATCAACATCATCATCAATCCTCATCTGGTCCCTTAGCCTGAGTGATGCTGCTGATTCAGATCCCCTAACCTTCTGATGAGACATTGGCACTGGAAAACCTTGATAAACAGAAGGAAACTGACCCTTCATCTCCTTTGATTTTGTTCGAGAAAGCTTTAGTATACCCTTTGGATTCTGCTTCCCATGCTTTGGCACTTCCAAACCCATGGAAGGCCTCAGTGAAGGAAATTCCGAACTCGAAACAACTGGATATGCAGAATTACGACCCAATTTAAGAGCACTTCTCCTATCCTTAACCCTTTTGCCCCACTGCCCATCACCCAACTCCTCTTTCTCTGATGAGCCACTTTCCAAATCTTCCTCTCTCTTCTCATACATCAAACTCTTTTCACTCTTCATAATATTCAAAACCCTCAGCTTCTCTTCAATACTATATCCTCTACAATTAAGCCAAGTATCCCTTATCTGACATAAATTAGCAACCATATTATTCTGATGCTTCCTCAAAAGATGGTAATGCTGTCTCTTCTGAAAGAAACTCAAACCTTCCCTATAAAGAGCAACCCTGGGCTCACACAAACCTCCTTTCAACATCTCAAAAAGCTTCTTAATAGGGCTTCCAAAATGGAAATTTTGACCCTCGAGAAGCTCCTTGAGAGTTCGCATAAATGTGTCCTGATCCAAATCAGGCAGATATTTGGTGAGGCTAAACCTCTCCTCCTCAGTTAAAACCTCATTCCACACGTCAACAGATAATAGATCCTCCAAACCTGAAAGATCATACAACTCAAAAGGAACACTACAAGTTAAATTCCCAATTTGGCAAAACTCAGCGCCAGTTTCCCCTAATTCTAACAAGTCAAAGTCATCAGATCCTGCCCCGGAATCAGCATCATCAAAGCCATCATCATCATCATCATCCTCATCACAACCATCATCAGATTCAGCAGCAGAAACCCTCCGCTGTACCTCATCGTCATCACTGGACATGCTCTCCCTACTATTAGGAGAAAACTCCGGATCCAACCTATTAACTTTGAAACTGTTCTTCTCAATCGCCATAGCACATAAAACCAACCACTAAAGTTTCAATCTTTTCCAAATCAAAACCTATAAAAATACAAACCCAAATCATAAAAAGAAAAAACCCTCAAACGTTGCAATACCCAAAAAAGAAAAATCAAAACTTTCTCATGTAACCTAACAAAAAATTTTGTTTTAAAAAAAAAGCCTCAAACTTTGCAATACCCTAGAGAAAAATCATAACTTTCAATATAACCCAGAAAAAAAAACTTAAAAATCACATGAAATGGAAGGAAAATTAATCAAATTTCGAAAGTCCGAATTGAAATAGTTACCTCCGTCGCGATGGATTAAAATTGGAGAAGAGCAGAGAACGAAACTTTATGCATTAGAAAAATGGTAACCCTTGAGAGAAATAAAAAGAACCAATAATTTTATGTTTATATATATACACATACATATATATAAAGAAGAGGGCAATTGAGAAAGGAGAAGGTAGATGAGAGGAGGAGGGGGGGGGGGGGAGGTGAAGCAGACGATGGTGACTTGGAAGAGAGTGGGCCGTCTGATTTGGAGAAGGAGAAGATTTATGTGGAACAGACCAAAAAGGGCAGGAAAGAGAAAGGAGAGAGTGGGAAAAGGGTTTGGTGTTTGTGTGGTAAGAGAGGGAAAGAAACGAGTTGACTCAGAACCGACTCACTGAGTCCCGACCAAGGCAGAGGCAGACCGTTGTTGAGAGTCGACTCATTGGCTTGTGACTGTAAATATTTTTTGTTGATCTTTTTCTGGCCGTTAGATTCCTACCGTCCAGTGTGTCTGTTGGGTCTCTGCCTGCCTAATATTCATTTGATGTCGTTTTAATTACTGTTATTATTGAATATTTTACATTCTTCCTTTTTTTTTCAAAGATAACATATTTTTAATTTTTTTTTTTAATGTTAATCATTATATCTCTTAAAGAGTTTTAATATGATACCATTTTCCTAAAGCTTCATTTAATTAGCGAAAAATATTTTTTAAAAAATATTTTTTTCATTTTTGATATTTAGTACATTTAAAAAAATTGATCAATAAAAAATATTTTCTCAATTAATAAAAAATTCAACCATTTTTTTAAAAATAATTTTCTTTTTTAAAAAAATTCATGTTTAAAATTTTAATATGCACATCCAAATAGAAAATGAATTATATAAACATATATATTATTATTATTAATTATTTTTTTGTTACCGACATCTATCATTATCAGTAGCTATTAGTTAATGGTAATAGTCAGTGATAAGTGAGATCTATAAAATTTTTATTTTTAAAATATTTTTCTTAAAAATTATTTTTCATAGGCATATGATATTTTGTGAAACCAACAAAGTTTTGGCAATGAGGAGAAAAATGATATATAGTTTAATCTCAATATAATTATAAACTAATTCCAGAACACTCTTAAAAATCATATTTTTCTTTCTTTCTTTCTTTTTTTTCCTGAAAGGATGATATTTGATTATATTTATTGAGAAGTTCAATTACAATACTTGTTTCAAACAAATATCTCTAAATTCATCTTTTGATAAAGCAAAAAAGCGTCAACATCTATGAATTTTGGAAATTTTATTATTTTCTAAGATCTCTCATTTTTAGAAAATTCATTATAGAAGTGAAGTGTCAACATCTATGAATTTTGGAAAATTTATTATTTTCTATGATCTCTCATTTTTAGAAAATTCATTATAGAAGCGAGACTTTCTAAAATGTGTTATTGTTAATGAGTGATATATTATTATAATATTCTTTTTATTCTAAAATTATTTTTATTAAACCATCAGTCCATTCATTTATTATGTTCATTTTAAAAAGTGAAATATTTAAAATTTATAGACTGTGAATATACGAATTTAAAATTTATAAATTTTAACTAAATTTATAGATTTTTCAGAATTTCTTACTCTAAATGAGATCTAAAAAGAAAAATTATATATACATTTAAGTTCAAAGAATAACCTAATTATGGTGAAAAATAATAACCTAGTTGGTATAAGAGTTTATAATTTTTCATTAATTATATTTCTTATTTTACAGTCTGCATTTATATGGTATTGAAATATACTCTTAAATTTTATTACATATGTGTGTTTGCTTTGTGAATGCAATAAAAAAAAAAAAAAAGACTAGTACATTAAACTTATGAATATTATTTATATTAAATTTTATTAAATTAAAAAATAAAATATGGCATACTTGTTAATTCATTAGACAAAAATAACTGAAGGCAAGCTCATTCACTTCTTTAGAATGTTTTTGACATCATAATATATGATTTTGTTAACTAAGTAATTCACTGATAATATTGACCAATCCGTTACCTTTTTTACCTTTACATTGATAAATAAACAAAATAATTATTTAATTAGCAAAAAGTCAATAATAGAGAGGTAGTGAAATACTATAATATTGAGCGAATTTATCCCTTATAACTTTGAAGGATATAATTATACAATTTCATTTGTGTATAAGATTTCATCTAAAAGAACTAAATAATTCATTCGAAGGACAATTATGAAATATCCGATACATTTTTGTGGACAGCTTTTAGGGGCCCATGCATTTGTGGGTAAGCATCAGATCAATTTGGTTTATTTAGTTTGATTTTTATTAAAATTTAATAGATTTATTATTAATTTGTTTAATATTTTTTTATATTTAACTAAATCATCCTTTACATTTTTAAATTATATGAAATAATTTCTCATATTTTACTAGTTATATTGAAAATTTTTTTATTAAATTTATATAAAATACCAATGATACTCTTGAATTCATCTTAAAATTTTATTTTATATATATTTTTTATTATAAAATTGAAAAATAATTATATTTTCTTTATTACATAAAATTAAATGAAGATAAACAAATCCACACATATAATAACATAAAAAAAAATTAACAACCATTCTATTTTAAAAGGCTTAATGGTTAAATTTAAATTTTTCCGTGTTATTCAATTCTGCTTCAAATTTTAAAAATTGTTAAAATAGACTAAATTCATGAAATTGAGTGTGATTATGGTCAAAGCTTTAAAATTACTTAAATAGATAGAATTGTGAGATGGAGTGCAATGTTAGCTCAACTAATGTCTTAATTAAAATTCATATTAGTGTGATAAGCTAAAATCATGAAATACGTAAACATAAAAAACACTTCAATCAAATTTCATTATTTTTAACATAAATTTCATCAGAAAATGCATCATAAATACATGAAATATGCTAATATTATATTCAATTTTATAATTCTGGCTTATTTTGATAATTTTTAAAGTTTGAACTAGAATTGCTCTTAATTTCACGATTTTGGCATATTTTGATAATTTTTAATGTTTTAGCCAAAATTGTATTGACAAAATTTGTATTTAAATTAGCATTAGTTAAAAGATAAAGACCTAATGGTAATTTAAATTTAAAATTTTAAGTATCAATGCAATTCTAGCCTAATCTTTAAAAATGATCACGATAGGCTAAAATCGTGAAATTAAGGGTAATATTATCTCAATTCATATATTTATAGTGCAATTTCTAATAAAATTTATGTAAAAAAATAGTGAAATTTGATTGACATGTCTTTTATATTTATGTATTTTATGATTTTGACCTATTATTTTATTATTAATTTTGATCAAGATATTGATTAGACTAACATTGCATGCAATTTTATGAATTTGACATATTTTGATAATTTTTAATATTTGAGCTAGAATTACTGCTCACGCACAAATGTTTAAATCAAATTTGCCATTAAGCTAAAGATAAAGATAAAAAAAGAAAAGAAGTTTCCATCAAAGCATTAATTTTGGAATTGATGGTTAACCAACTTTGTAGTCTATAATAATCATGGCATCATTCAAGACGAGTCAAAGTATGATTTAATGGTTTGATTATCTATATCATTTAATGGTTTGATTATCTATATCCAAATCAAGAATTGCATGTCTTAGTCCATTTTTTACTCTTTCTCAACCATTATGAAGATCAATAATTCTTATAAGACAACAAATCAGGTTCCAAAATTCCAACAATTACTCTCAGATGCACGATATTTCTTCTTTTCTTTGCTTTTTAATAATGAGAAATAATTAAGAAATTAATAAGACTTAAATAATGAATAGAGAGAGTCTATCACGGAGAAACGAAAGTAACCTAAGAGAGATTTTGTACGTGAAGATCATCAACATCTTTAAAGATAATGGATTTTGCAACATATTGTTCATTACTGAAATAAGATTCCTTACACTTTTTGGGCATATTAGATAAAATTACACTATATATTTAGTATTATGTAATCAAATGTAATGTAATATAAAACATTAGTTTAATAGTTTAATTGAATTTGTATTTGATTACATTCAATTACAATTAATTATATTTTACCAAACGTAGCCTAAATTTTTCTATAAATCACCAGAATAAAATTAAGAGGTCTACACATCTCTTTTCAAAGCCTCATTCCCCATATTAATAACTATCTCCACGCTCAGCTATTCGAGAGGGAATTACATGGGAGAGTTGTTGGATATCATGAGAGGCAATGATGATAGTGGGCGAGCTTGAGGGAGGCTGGATCGAGGTAAAATTGCACTTGATGCTCAAGGTTTCAATTATTAATAATAGGTTAATGAACTACAATAATTAATAATGCAGTAACATGATAAAAAGGAAGAAGAAAAAAAAAAGACATGAGAAAGAAGAAGACCATTAAGGATGGTTTGTTTCACGGAAAATAATTTGTTTGAGTAACATATTTTTTGGTGTTTGGATCGTATTACAAAAAATATTAATTTTTGTTTTGATTTATAAAATTATAATAAAATTTAGATCATAAATATTTTATATTTAGACTATTTATTATTTAAGATAAGAAAAAATATATTAAAAATAAAATTTTTTTATGGGTCCCACAAATCACTGACGACCACCGCTGGTCGACAATGGCTGGTGACGAGTGTCGATAGTAAAAAATGACCAATAATAATAAATATAAATATTTATATAATTTATTTTTCATTTGAATGTGAATGAATTTGTCAAAGTCCGAAAAATTACTTCATTTTTTTCAAAACGGGAAGTTATTTTCCTAAAAAAGACTTAGTTTTCCCTTTAACCAAAAAAATATTTTCCATTGACTAATTCTAGATGCACCAAACAAAGGAAAATATGAAAAATATTTTTCTGTAAAATATTTTTCACGAAACAAATAGAGGCTAAAAGTAATTTTGAAATTCTAACAATATATTGATGCATATTTTGACTTTAATCCCTTGACTAATGAAAAAAAATAATATTCTTTTGTCCAAAGTACTAAATACGCCCCCTAAACTTATCTTCCAATGACAATAAAAGACAAAATGAAATTTTTCATTAAATTTATCTCTAAACTTGTATTTTTTCTTCAAATTTACTCATAGATAGTACTTTTGCACACTATTATACTCTTGTTTAATCCATTTCTATTTATATTTGCTACAGTTGAATGAATGAGCAAAATTGTTACTCCACAAAGATATTGTTATGTCAAAGTAAAATTGTATTTTTGAGATTTGGAGATTTAAGGATTTTAATAATTTAGGGATTTTTAGAATTTAGGGAAAACTGTATTTTTTGTTGAGGTACGTCTAAGTCTAGTTATCTTAAGTGTGTTCCTTGATTGTATAAATTTTGCTCGTTCATCCAGGTATAGTAAATATAAAGAGAAATTGCTTAGATAAGAGTATAATTGTGTACAAAATTATTATTTAGGGATAAATTTGATGAAAAAGTTCATTTTGTCCGCTATTGTCACTGGACGACTAGTTCATAGGTGTATTTAGTACTTTAATCATATTCTTCTTAATAGAAGGATATTTTAATATAATGAATTAAAAGAAAGGAATAATTTTGATGACTTAATTAAACATGACAAATATTCGAGATATATAGTTATTAACCCTTAAATAAATGATTCATTTTTAAAATTGAATCAAACAAAAAATTTTTATAAAATAAATAAACTGTAAATATATTCACAAATTGAACCAATTTATAAAATTTTAGTTTGATTTACTCTAGATTGGTTTGATTTAAATTTTTATAATTTGATTTGATTTTTTAATAAATTTAATTTATTTGATATTTATATAGCAAATTAAATAAAACATAAAAACTATTTTAGATTAGAACAAAATCAAACAATCTAAATAATATGAATTCGATGGATTTATCATCTTATACTCACCCTTACATCCGTGGAGCCTCTAATTGTTGTAGAAACTTGGGCTATAGACTCAGGAGAAAATGCACTAGTAGTCACTCAATTTGAAGGTTAACTTTATTGCAATAGCCTAAATTTTTTTATAATATAGTAACTAAAATATTATTGGATTCTAATTTTGAATTCTTTGGCCAATATACATTATCCAATGATGATGCGACATATAAAGTTAGTTAGCAATTGCAAATAAGAACTCCATATTGACAAACTAATCATAACCACCTTATTATTATTTTTTTTGAGATGGAAGAGAATAATTCTTATTTATGAAATATCAAATATAAGAATACCAATACATATAAAAATTAAAAGTTTATAATTTACAACACATTATATTGACACTCAGTATGTTGAATCTGATCTAAAAAGTGAAGATCTTTTTTTGTAAAAACACGATAATGTTGACAGAACATTAAATCTTGTATAACAACGAGAAATACACTCCACTCAGTGGCTATATGAAGTTACAACTCCATATTTTTATTTTCAAACGAGTCCAGTTGAAATACTATAAAGAATTGATCAATCTTTTCAATAATATTATAAATCAATCTTATAAAGAGATAATAATAATAACTTCCATATAAGAGGTCCCAACCTTTCATGAAGGAAGAACTAAAAAGTCATGAAGTCACAACTTGACATTTTTATCTTCAAATGAGTCCAGCTGAAGTACTATAAAAAATTGATCAATCTTTTTAATAATATTATAAATCAATCCCATAAAGAGATAATAATCACTTCCATATAAGAGGACCCAAACTTTCATGAAGGAAGAACTAAAAAGTCTTGTTAGAGTTACGAAAAAATAAAAAAACTAGAAAATTTGTAAAAATAAATACAAATTTGTATTATTGAGATAAAAATAGATAACATAGTAACAAAATTAATGAAATTATGGGCTACCGTCTACGATTTAACTGACGATAGCCCCAAAAGATAAGCAGAGAAAAAGGGAGAAAAGTGAGAGAAAACGCGATTAGGTTTTTTGAGTTCAGCTTGACAATTAAGTTGCACCATATTGTTTGTCACCACTGACTGAAGAAAAATTTCATCATAATCCATATCTTATTGTTGATTATAGCCTTGCACCACTAAAGACACCTCATAATGCTCCAAGCTACCATCAACTTATTTGTTCACTTATTTATCCTACAATATTAGTATTTGGTGGCTTTGGAACAAGTGTTCAAGTTTATTTCTTCGAAAGTGCATTGTATTCAACAAATATTGTCTCTATAATTTTTATAAGGTTTAGCCTGAGTAAAATAGGTGATCTCAAAGAGGAATTATGAAATCATAAAAGAAGGCATCACGTAAATAAAGTGAGCCATATAATCAGGAAAAGTCTTTGGAGTTAAGGCTCCTATTTTACCTTTAGTTTTTGTATAGAATGCATACTAATGTCATAGGATCATATGGAAACTGATGAATGAATTATAAATTTTGGTTATTGTGTCTTTGGGTTATAGACAACTGGTTAAAAGGATTAATATCGTTGTGGTTAAAATCTATAGGGAATTGGGTTATTAACATTTATAAGAGAGGGAGCAATGTTTGTTATGGATCGGATGAAATATTAGTAAGAATAAGTTATTGGTTTTGTTAATTAACATGGATGATATTGGTTGGTTTATAATAATTGGGAAGTGGAGTGGAGTCGGATATGTGAGGGATAAGGCTTAGTTTGCATATGAAGGTGCATGTATTGAAAAGGTGACATGAAGATTAAGATATAATAGTAGTAGTAAGATATGGTCAAGGTGGATTGGATGAGATAGTTAAGTGAGGTAAAATAAGTGGAACCAAATCAAAGAAAAGGCTAAGAATGTGGCCATATGAGAAGTTTGATAATTATTTGTCAAAGTGTGTAAAGAAATGTGTCTTCAATGAAATGAACATGTTTGTAGACATGTACAATTTTTGACAATGGGTCAAAACATCTATAACTATAGTCAATAAAGTATTCCAAACATGTATAAAAAGGGCTTTTTAGGGCCAATTTATGAGAGGATTTGGATGATTGGTTCAAATAACACAAACACAAACACATGAAAAGCACTATAAGCAAGCAATTTACCAAAAATATGAAAAATGAACATTGATTATTTAGGGTTGATGTTGGTAGCCTATTCAATTGAAAAAAAGAAGAAGTTTTAATTGCTATTACTCAAATAATAGAGGTAAAGATGCCATTTTATTAGGAGCATATGGATAAGACAATTGAAGTTTCATGCCTACATATTCTGCAACACCACCATCCTTTGGAAAATTTTAACATTTTTTTTTCAAATTGAGGTTGCATATATTTATGAAAAGCAATGAATTTTGCAAGAACGTCACATTTTTTAGGTAATGGAAAATCGAAACAGAGTGTGAAAAATCATTTAAAAATATTGTATAGTACTTGAAACACTAAAAAGGAAGAAACATAATAGGACCAAACATCGAAGTTTATTAAATCAAAAGAGGCACTGGCCCTTATTTGAGTACTAACAAATGGGAGATGGACACTTTTTCCTAAATAATAAGCACTACAATCAAAATTGGAAATGTTATTTAAAGAGCTTGATATATTATTCAACTAAGAAATTTTATTGACTATTGTAGAATATGGATGACCAAGTCATTGGTGCCAAAGCTTAAACGAGACTTGATTAGTGGTAAACTAGAGTTTTATTGATGGAAAAGACACAAAAACATGTAAAAAAAAGTCATTGGGATTTCTACAACTGATGATAGGTCTTTGTGTTTGAACATCTTTGACATAAAACTCAAATGAATCAAATTCAATATTGAAAGAATTATTATAGTAAAACATTTAACTAAAAATAAGTTGAAGTTGACACTTGAAACTACTAAAATATTATCTACGAAAAAAGAAATAAAAGGTTAAGATGAACATGACCAATGGATGGAATAGGTCGGTCGGTGCCATCATTAAACATAATTGAATATGAACATGTATAAAAGTTAAAGTAGGAAAGAGTATTAGGAGATGGTGTCATATAGGATGTTGAGTTGGTGTCAAGAAACCATTAAAATAGTGAAGGTTCTTAAAGGGAGTTATAAATAATTATAGGCTATATGATGATAGTCTTAGCAATTATAACATTGAATGGGTGATATATTAGGTATTATGGTTAGACGAGGACTAAGAAGACCAAAGAAAGATTGAGAATATGATCGATAAAATTATTCTAGCATCTATAAGGAAATTGAGTTCACCTTCTATATTGACTTTGACATGGAGAAGAGATTGCATTAGATGGTGGTTAGTAAGTAGGCATAACAAAATTTTGTATGGCCTTTATAGGATTGGCATAGTGATTTGGTTGCAAAAATGACACTTTATGAATTAGGTAAAAAAAAACAAAGAGCATATTTGGCAAGATGGGTTTCTTGGAGATATTATTGTGTTCATGTGTTAATGAATGATGTCCATGGCTTTAAAAACTAATGTTGAGAGCTACAATTTCATATTTAAGGGGTAAGCCTTCAAATATTTGAAGCACAAGATATAAATCTGAAATATCATGGCCAATAGAGCAGAGTGAATAATAGATCCTTAAGTTTTTAAAGGTACTCATCTATCGTATTAGAACTTTTGATAGTACTATAGAATTCATATTTGAGTTGTAGAAGTTTCAAGGATGTTTGGTCTTTAAAGAGTTACTTAATGGAAAGTTATGCTTGCTTATTAGTTAATTGAACATTAAATTATAAAATAAAATGAAAAATGTATGGATAAAGAGTTACTTGTATCCGAGAAATAATAAATGCATTGACTTGGTTCCACAAGGTGTAAGCAAGATTTAAAATGATGGAATTATCTTCTATAATGATTATTTATGAGAGATATGAACCAATACCATTTGCATGATAAGAGCCATTATAACTAGTGAAGATGAGAATAAATATTGATTTCCAAAGCATGTTGTTTGTAAACATGAGAACTTTTACTAATATAAATGCAAATGTTAGTGATAGTGAAAAAGAGTTGGGATTGTATAAGATTGTTGACCAGGTGACCTTTAAGGTTGATAGGATATTGTCTAATTATGCATTTGAATAATATTTTGAATGTTAACACAATCTTAAAAAGTTTTAACCTTGATTCTAAGAATACACATTATCAAAGTAATGTATATCAAAGTAAAACACAATATGAGCTATTAATTTGGTTAAGTATATTGAAATAACACGACTCTTTAAGTAGAAGAAAAATGATGGAAAAATGAGTCATGTAATATAGAGATGAAGGCAAAAAAGAAAAAAAAAGAAGAAGATAGAGGAAGAATAACTAAAAATATCAAAGATGAAACTTAAAGAAGAAAGCAAATGAACAACTAATATGGCCTATTTATGATTAAAACACCTCATTTATTATAGAAGCCATTCAAGCCAAATTACTAAAGGAAAGTAAATGATTTGTTCATTAAGTAGAACATGTTATTCTAATTTTGAATAGACCAATTCAACATGAAATTAAACAAAAAATTAGAACAACCTAAAAGTGAAGTGAATAACTCTAGTGAATGACTTAGTCAATCAATAAACGACCAGTGCATATTACTAAACAACTTATACATATAAGGATGTCTGCAAAATGGTAAAAAGAATGACCTATTCAACATAATGAATGCCCCATTAGAGCTTGTAATGATTAGTTTTTCAAAAAAGTATTTTAAAGCTTTTTAGAGGTCATAATAGCTAGTTTTAACTCTTAGCTATAAAAGGGAACCTCAGGTGACTCAAAAAGGTGGGAAAGCCAAAGAATTTATTTGAAAATTTTGTGTAAAGTTTTGAGGTTTATTTTTTGTATTTAGGTAGTGTGAGGCTCAAAGTTATACCTTTGTATATTTTGAGAGCTGGAATTTTCTTATGTACTTATTGTTTTTGCTACCTATAAAGAGATTTTAAATTTACTTGGGCAACTTCTTATAAGGAATTTTAGGTTAGTATTTGGCCCACAAAAGCACCAAGTTAGATTTTACCCTTTTAAGGTTATAAAAGGAGAGTGGAGTAGGTTATCTCTAACCCTATATAACATTAGTTTTCTTGAGCAATAAACGAATTATAAGACCTAAATGGAAAAGAAGACATAAAAGATAACGTAATCAATGTAGGCTAGATCACCTAGCACGTGTTTATATATATAGTTTTTAATATTTATATAAGTATTTCTCTTTATCATATAATTGAGTCTTGGATTGTGAGGGACATATGATAATTAACTTAGAAATATAGGTTAGGTCAACTAGCTAGTGTGGATTAGACCAGCTCATCCCTAAAAAGATAACTCAATTCATGTTTGATATATCATTAAGGAGACAAGACTTATCGTTTTGTAAGTTAAGCTGATAGCTATAGCTTTAACCTTAAGAGCAGAAGACAAGACCCTAACAATCCTATAAAGAGAGCCCATACCAAGTATACTTAACATCTAATATCTTCTCTATAAGTTCAATACTAATACCTCTATCTAATTTAAGCCTCAACATGGATATTTGAGATAATACAGACTCTTCTCTAACAATTTTTTGTCTTGCTTGCTCTAACTATTGAGATTTAAACTAGTTAGTTTATGAATATAGTTAGTCTTTAGTTTGCTTATTCAATCTTAAAAATCAATCATCAAGGGATGAATTTCATATTAAAGAGTGAGGACTTCAAAAAGAGTATGTCTTTATAAATCTTTATTTCGTTTAATTTACTTCTTACATCTTTGTTATTTTGCTTGAAGTGTAGATTTCTTAGTATGCATGTATTTCATTATTGTATAATATATAAAGATGATGAATGGATTGAATCAATCAAATTTTAGTTGATTCATTTCAAGTTATGGGTAGGTCAAAATGGATCAATAGTCAAGATACAAAAGAAATTTGAATCATTTTAGGATTATAAGTTATTAATCAATCATAATTTTGAATTTTTCATTAAAAATATTATTTATTTTTAATAAATATTTTTAATAATTTAAATTAGATTAAATTTGAATTATTACAGTTTGGATTAAGATTGGATCAATGGATTGGTCAACATATTGAATTTGATCTAGAAATTTTAGGATTATTTCAGATTTAGATTGAATTTTCTTCTTAGTTGTATTAAATTCCTTTACTCTTCCAATAAATTTGAATTAAATTAGAAATTATCACTTCAAGCAATACATTTCCTCCCAAAATAAAAAATAAAAAAAAACCTACGGTATATATAATTTTGGTAAGCTAGGGTGGTATCACTTGCATGGACACTTGCATTAGTGTTTTATATAATACTCGTGATTTCCAATCTTATTTTTTATGCTGTAGATGTATAATATATATATATATATATACACATTAAAAAATTTTACAATGTTTTTTTTGGGTTAATTAGGTTCAACTTATAATATTTGTAGATGATTTTGCATTATTGAGCCAAAATGCATTGGTTAATTTTGGCTGATTAATTAATTTGCACACTTTTTATACACAGATATGAAGTACACATGCAATTCAAAATAATAATAATAATAAAAAATTCCTAAGGCTAGGTCAGGCAGTGGTGGGAATTTCAATAGAGAGATATACTAGGGTTGAATCCGTTAATAACTTCTGAATGTTTCTCATTTGCCATTTTTTTTTTTCAATTATACAGATTAGTGTTGGATACCACCACCATTATATAATTAGGTCTAAACACAGTTAATTAGGTTAAAGTGGAACCTTTATATTCATCTTACTATGTTATTTATAGAACCATAAGGCATTGCCATAGTTTTGAAGCAATGAACAATATAAAAAGAAATGGCCAAAAATTTGTTAGTATCAAAACAAAAATGAACATCACTTCCAATTCTTTGCACTGGACCAACCAAAGAAAAACTTGTCACCAGCATTTCTTTCCTTTTGTTATATGTAAATGATAAATAATGACGCTCAGTGGATATGGTTACTTCCCTTTTTGGTCATTCTTATAGGTAGGATTCTTGAGGTGCGCTAATTTGTTTTCCTATTCTTAGACACCCATCTAACTAAATTAACATTTTGCATTCATCTATTGTTCCCTCCTTTTTTCACACCAATTTGGACAATCCATATTTATACTATGTTTTCTCTTCTATCTCTCATTCTCTCTTCACCAAAACCATCCAATTTTGTTTTCTTGAGAACGTGAAGGGAGAACTCTCTCATCATAGTTGGGCAATGAACAACAAACAAGGAGATCAATCAACAAGATGGATTCTTGAAACTGTCGAAATTGATCGGATGACAGATGTTTCTATTGATGATGAATCAAATAAGAACACCTTACCAGCTAAAGGTGCTAATGTTAATCATGAATTATCAAGTACTAGGCCTCCAGGTATTCCTGGAAGGCATTCGGGTAATCTTGGAAGGCCTTCACATAATCCTGGAAGGTTTTCAGGTAATCTTGGAAGGATTACAAGCAGCAAAGTTGGGGCGTCCTTCAGGAAGACTACATGTTCTTTTGGACAATCCATTATGAGAACAACAAGCAATGCTTTAAGGAAGAGTGGAGTTATTGCTCCGAATTGTCCTCCACGAAGAATGGAACGAACAGCATCAGCTGCGGCGAGAGGCCTTAAAAGCCTCAGGTTTCTTGATAGGACAGTCACAGGGAAGGAAATGGACGCATGGAGGTCTATTGAAAATAATTTCAATCAATTTGCTGTTGATGGCAGGCTTTCAAGGGAAAAATTCGGAATCTGCATTGGTGAATACTAATCAATCACTTCTTATTGGTATATGTAAGTACTAATTTCTAAACACAATCTTTAAAACTTGAAAAATTCTTGTATCTATAGGATTAGGAGATACAGAGGAATTCGCACAAGAAATATTTGATGCCATTTCAAGGCGCAAGAATATATGCACCAAAAAGGGGATAACAAAGGATGAATTGAAGTTGTTTTGGGAAGACATGACCAGACAAGATCTTGACTCTAGACTACAAATTTTCTTCGACATGTAAGAAACACTGTTCTTGAGTCTTACCATGTTATATAAAATATATGACGTAACAGAGTGTGTTGAAAAAGATTAATCTTCCAGGTGTGACAAGGATGGGGATGGAAGGCTCTCTGAGAATGAGGTGAAGGAGGTGAGGAGTTACATACATACATACATACATACATACATATATATATATATATATGAGGAGTTACATACATACATATATATATATATATATATATATATATATATGCATCTTTTTCCTTATTCCATTTTATAATGCAAATCTCAAGTTTCTTATACTTGTCATTTAAAAGATTATAGTACTGAGTGCCTCCGCGAATAGGCTCTCAAATTTTAAGAAACGCGCAGCAACATACGCAGCTTTAATCATGGAAGAACTCGACCCAGATCATCTTGGATATATAGAGGTTAAGTTAATTCATTCAGTTGAAGAATTTGTAATATGTTATGATATGTGTATGTCTTGATTTCTTATCACATGTTTATGTTGATGAAAACAGATTTGGCAGTTAGAAACTCTACTAAGGGGAATGGTGACTAATGATGAGGATGGGAGTAAGTTGAAGAGGAAAGCAAATAGTCTTACAAAAGCAATGATCCCAAGAAAATATAGAACTCCTGTCAGCAAATTCTTTTCTTTAACATCAGAATTTATCAATGATTACTGGATGAAACTTTGGTTCATAAATGTGTGGTTAGCTATCAACTTTCTCCTAGTCCTATGGAAGTTTGAGGAGTACAAGAAAGCTCCTGTGTTTCAAATCACTGGTTATTGTGTCTGCTCAGCCAAAGCTGCTGGTGAAACTCTCAAATTCAATATGGCACTTATTCTCCTTCCTGTTTGTAGAAGAACACTTACAAAGCTTAGATCAACATGCCTTAGCAAGTTCATCCCTTTCGACGACAACATTAATTTCCATCAAATTGTTGCAGCTGGTATTGCAGTAGGGACCGCAGTTCATGTTCTTGCACATATGCTTTGTAATTTTCCATTGTTGAGTTCTTGTCCGCAACCCAAATTCATGGGTCTTGTTGGTCCTTTGGTGAACTACGAACAGCCTACTTATGGATCTTTGCTTTATAGTATTGTTGGCATTACTGGGATTCAGATTACCCTTATAATGGCTATCTCTTTTACATTGGCTATGCCCTCTTTTAGAAAGAATGTTGTCAAGTTGCCTGGTGCATTTCACCGTTTGGCAGGGTTCAATGCCTTCTGGTATGCACATCATTTGCTAGTTCTTGCATATTTTCTCCTCGTTATTCATGGCTACTTCCTGATTTTTCAAAAGCCTTGGTATTTGAAGACGGTATGTATTATCTGCCCACCTACATTTTTCGTTCAACATAACCTTATCCATCATAAATTAGGGCCAGTTCGAACAGTTTGGCTTTTTAGTGTGCAAACTCCATGATAGTAAAAATGGGTTATTGAATAAGCATGTGTCTTGCAACTGCTGGCCAAAGTAAAGTTTTAGTCCTTTCGAGTTTGTCGATTGAAGTTGGGATGCTACAATCCAATTCAAAGATCAAAAAAATCTTCGAAACTGTACCGAAATCTAGAGATTTTAAAACTAAAAGAATTGGAATTGAACTGAAAAGAAAAATATGAAAACATCCTTATAAATCACATATATTCTTATGTATTATGTTGCGATCTTCTTCCAGACTTGGATGTATATTGTTGTTCCAGTACTTATTTATGCCACTGAAAGGTTGCTTTCTAGATATCAAGAGAGTAATCATCAAGTGGATGTCATTAAGGTTAGCATTAGTCTTTAATAAATTTGCCTATTTGCTAGATTAACTAAGGACAATGATCAGAATTAATTAATGGTCTTGTTATCACATGCAGGCAGTGATATATGGTGGAAATGTATTAGCACTATACATGACCAAGCCTCAAGGATTCAAGTACAAAAGTGGAATGTACATGTTTGTCAAATGCCCTGATATATCAAACTTTGAATGGTAATATAATATCATTCATTTCCCTCTAATCTTCATTTATTAGATTCTATATAGCATAGATATGGAAATGTGAGGAAAATTGAGGATATTTTATAAAATGTGGGTGACAATATGTAGGAAAAATACAAAATTTTTCAAAGTGAAAATGTGCCTAAACCCTGAAAATGTGGTCCAATTGAAATTTCCATGCAACATAGATTAGATGATTATTTATAATCAATTTATTAAGAATTCTAATTACAATGTTACAAATTACAGGCATCCATTCTCTATCACCTCTGCACCGGGAGATATATATTTGAGTATACATATTCGGACCTTGGGAGATTGGACTACAGAGCTTAAAAACAGGTTTGCTAAGGTAAATAATTTGAACATACTATCATCTACACACACACACACTACATGTACATGAATTTCTTCAATAAATGTGTTACAAAGCGCACGAGACTTTCAACATTATATGACCCCTGTAATCTCTAGAATTTATAAATTTATAAAAAAAAAACAATCTAATTTGTTATTAATTCAAAAATATGTGTTACATTTGCAAGAACTGTTTGCATTGTGAAACATGAATCCAGTGACTACCCAAATTTACCATCCGAAAAAAAAAAAAAAACGACATATAATTTGTTGTCTAATGGTATGTTTTGCAGGTCTGTGAGCCGCCACCAAACGAACCAAAAAAAGGAGAGCTTAAGAGAATACAAACAAAAGCATTGTCAACCGCAGACTATGATAAAATACAAGCAACGTGAGTAAAATCTTAGTGGTATTATATATATAATGCCATATGTTCAATACATTATGAGCATGACTGACATTGCTATTTTAAAAATCTTTTTCTATATATTAAGCTATACCATTTTTTAAGTTTTGAAAATGTTAATTAATCATAAAAATAACTTAGCTATGTTATCAGTCTCGTTTGGTAAAATCTTCAGATATTAGCTTTCTTGAAAATTAATTTTTAACTCAGAAAATTTATTATAAATTAACCAAAAAATTTGTATAATAATAATGCCATAGCTGTTTTAAGGCGGCAAAATAATGGAATACAATCAGGTAAACATCCAATATAACTAAGGTTAATAGTCATGTACAATATTTCTTTTAGCAGATTTCCGATAATCCTCATCAAGGGACCATTTGGAGCACCAGCTCAAAGTTACAGTAAGTATGACATTCTCTTGCTTATAGGTCTAGGAATTGGAGCAACTCCATTTATAAGCATTGCAAAGGATCTGCTTTATCACCTGAAGGGAGACATGCCACTGATGGTAAGTAGAGGACTAATTAACTAACCATACTTCTATAAATTTTCATGAGACATATATAGCTTAAAAATTGTCCTGGTGGCTGAAACCCATGATTGCACATGCACAGGATAATGCATTGGAGGCAAGAAAGTATCCTAAAAGAGCTTACTTTTATTGGGTAACAAGAGAACAAGGCTCCTTTGAATGGTTTAAAGGTGTAATGGATGATATTGCAGAATGTGACAAAAATGTGAGGTTTTTATTTATTTATTTTCTTGGGAAGTAATGCTATATCACAGGAATTATATGGCACTCATAAATCTAGGGCTCCTACAAATTCGTGTAAAATAGCATTTCCCTTTTACAATGTAGATATATCAAGTGGCATGATTATAACTTATCCTTAATTATGGGATGATAAAGAAAGATTTAGCTACATAGGCTCAACATAGCATTTATCAGTAAAAAAAAAAAAAAACTTATTTATTGACCTTTTTTAGTGAGTTTAGATAGGTATGAGCATAAATCAACCAAAATTGAATAAATTGATTGAATTGATACTATTCAATTAGTTCTTTTTTAATTTTTTTGCTATAATTCAATTTGGTCCAATTTTAATTTAAAAAATTTTTTTATTGATTTTTTGTTCAATTTGTTATACAAAAAATCCAATGAGCCAAATTTATTGAAAAACAAACCAAATAAAATTATAACAATTTGAATCAAGCTAATATAAAATACAGAAAATTTTAATCAA
The DNA here is from genome assembly GCA_949677035.1 of Omphalea diandra. NCBI lineage: Eukaryota > Viridiplantae > Streptophyta > Magnoliopsida > Malpighiales > Euphorbiaceae > Omphalea > Omphalea diandra. The sequence continues at coordinate 71,622 of CATIWR010503449.1, read as the reverse complement.
ATCGAACTAAACTAAAATTTTATAAATTGCAATTTGAGAATATATAATTTAATTTATTTAGTTTGATTTATTCATTTTTTTAAAAAAATTATCTAATTTAATTTTAAAATATAAAATTTAATAAAGTCAATTAAAAAAAAATCTTATAACAGCATTTTAACCTTACCTTTCAAATAAGCATGTGACATTCTTTTAGAATTTGCCACATCATAATAGATGAATAATTTATAACTTATCACCGTCCACTATAAATATTTATAATTTTTTGTACAAGTATATTTTCCCTTAGTAATATAACATATATATTTTCTGTTAGTACCATCACAAGGAAGTCTCATCTACAGTCTAACCTGTTTGTTTCTTGGAAAACTCTATAACATTATAAATGGTATTATATCATGATATCGTAATTAGTAAAATTTTTAAGTAAAAGTAATAATTTTATTAATATATGTTATTATTTACTATTTTGAATAATTTTTACTTTAACATAATTATCATAAATAATTAACAAATTATATATATAATTTATTAATACTAATCAAACTAGCACTATTGTCTTTTTTAACAGCACGTAATAGAAATACACAACTACTTGACAAGTGTGTATGAACAAGGAGATGCAAGGTCTGCACTTATTTCCATGGTGCAGCAATTGCAGCATGCAAAGAATGGAATTGATGTTGTCTCTGAAAGCCGGGTATTAACCATTTTATATCCTTATTTTCCAAATGATCACTTGAACTAAATCAGTTAAAATAGTACACTGCAATTTTACTTTTGTCATTGAACAAAATTAAAAGATTTTTTAAAAAATTTTCTAACCATTTATATACTTTCTAATTTTTTTTCTTAACATTTGTTCACTAGAATTAGTCAATAATTAATAGTTGATAGCTGACTGCAATTGCCGAAACAAACATACTCTTAATGATACTGGTCTTATTTTGGAATCAACATTTATCTTTTATTTTTGGTTTGAAACCTAATATTTATCTCATTAATTGCAGATAAGAACACATTTTGCAAGACCCAATTGGAGGAAGGTTATATCTGAATTATCAAGCACACATCCATCCTCAAGGATAGGTGAGCCAAACTCACATAGTATATGTCTATGCTATATTTATTTGTAATTGTTCATGAACATTTTTTGTTAATTTACAGGTGTTTTCTACTGTGGAAGTGAAACCCTTGCCAAACCACTAAAGAACATTTGCCAAGAATTCAGCCTGAATTCAACAACACGCTTCGAATTTCACAAAGAGAACTTCTAAAGTAACAATTCCATAGCGTGAAAAAATTTTGTAGAAACTTGTTGCACTTATTACAAAAGCGCATAAGATCTCCCTGATAGAAAATTGTGCAGAAATTAAGTACATAAACTTAGCTAGAATTTTTCACTTTCATGATTTCCTTCTTGTTTAAAAAAGATCCAATGGGTGATAAAGCATTCCCGCCATGATAATGAAAGAAGAGAATCGATCTCTAAACCTGCACTCTTCGTAGAATATACCTTATTGCTAGACTATGTTCTTCATAGAATATACTTTTATTGCTAGACTATGTCTACATATGCGCTTCTCTATCACCATTGTAAACGCATGCAAAGTATTGCTTATTGGGCTCTGACCAATACTTGTTGGACTCTCCCCTTTTAACCTCAAATTGTTGTGCAAAAGCAAAACTAGTACAAACTTCTGCTTTTCAGGTCCAATCAAGTTTAATTTTTTTTAAAAAGGAAAATTAGTTATTAGGTTGGAATATTCCATCATTATGCATGATTGCACATGCAAGCTACAATAATGGAATCTTTACCTTACATTGTAGCCCTGGCCATTGTGTATTAAGCCTCTCTGATTTGTCTTCAGAAAAGATCCGTTTTGTATCAACTCAACGGTTGAGCAAATATCTTTTTTCTTCCCTTTGACTGAATTCGATATTTCATCATCAGCCTTTGACGATAGGGGTGATTCTTCCATAATATGAATCTCTCCATGAACCCAGATATATATGGTGATTCCTGTATCGACTGGGTCCTTGATTTGTCTATATATATATATATATATATATATATATATATATATATATTGTTCTGTTTGGGTTTTCAGTATTTGTAAACAGTGGTTGAATATTGTCTATTCATGCTGATCCATGCACGTCTTATTAAAATTGCATTGACTTGTCTGATAGGTCCAGGACCAAAAGAAAAAGCTGATACTCCTAAAGTACTTAGGTGTCCCACTTGTGACAGCTTGAGGCTTAGGTGGGGACACAAGCTGAAGTTTAAACATCAATACTAAAAAACAACACATTCTTTTCAAGCCCAGTGCAGATTCTAATTTGGAAAATACAACAGTAAAAAAATTAATAGGGTAAGCAGTACTATAGTAGGAGAAGGACCAGTAGCATTACTCACTAGACAACTAAGATCTCCCCCCCTGCTGTACTGTTCAGCTAGTAAATAAGGTAGACATAACATATGCATGCAAACATATCAGAGACCACGAAGACAAATGTTATTAAACTAATAACTAAAACAAAGTCAAGTCACATACAGACTTGATAAAAGAACCTAGCAAAAGCCTAGAGACACAAACTGATGATCAGATGATGAGTAAGTAGATGAAGATGATGATGATGTTAATGTTTTGTTGACATTGCACTCTTCTTTTAGATTTGTTGCTTTGATTGGGAAGAGGTCAAGTGTTTCTAGTGGTCTTGTGCTACTTGGGGAGGAGGCAGAACCCACTTCCACCATCATCACCCAATCATGGCTATACATTCTCGTCATGGAATTCTCCATCTGGAATAAACTTTGTGGGATCTCCATCTCCCATGGGTGATTCAACACTTTAAGTCCTCCCTACTCCAAAAATTCATATAAGTAAATATAAATAATTGTAGAACAGTCGATTAAAAATCAAAATATAATAACTATAATATTTAGTTAATAGCCAAGGTAAGATCATCTTAAAAGTAGATTTGAAAGTTTTTTCAGGCAACAAAGTATAGCTAAAACTCTTAAAAATATTATTTATATATCATGTCACAATTAATTAATAAGCCAAATCCTACTTCTGTATTAGTATCCCGTTTCATGCATGTTTGGTCTATTATTGTCATTCATGTTATATAAGAGAAAGTAAAAAAAAGAGGTAAAAGAAAGGAAACAAGTATAAGATTTCACATTTTCTTCAATCTCACGACATAATTAGAAATTATCTCACCTGAGGAAGAAAGCCAAAAGAATTATGGTGATAGGGAAGTGGATGGAAAGCTGACGAAGAAGTAGCAGGAGTAGGAGGAAGAGGAAGATCAAAGCTGCAGTCTAGAAGGTGGTAATTGTTTGATAGATTGTGGTGTAGCTCTGCATGATCATGATGATGAGGATGATAGAATTGGTCGTGTTGAAGTTGCTTAATGAGTTTCCTCCTAAGCTTCTGTCTATCTCTTGCCTTGTGGTTTTGAAACCAATAGAACACATTCTTGCCTTCAATCTTCCCATATAGAGAAAGGTGGGCAGTGATTCTTTGAATTTGAGAAGCATTAGGAGTTCTAATCCCACTCCTATATAACTCTTCCAAGATCATCAGCTGCTCTGGTGTTGGACACCACCTAGAGGAAGAAGAAGCAGGAGACATTATTATTCTTACTACTATTACTCCAAAACCAACTGATCTCTAGCTAATACAATATAGCATATTGCTAGATTTACGGTCTTTTGGGAGCAAATGAAGCATTCAATAGTATATATACAAGTACAAGTTAGTAGTAATGGAGTCATCTCGAGACTGTCAAATATGGTGAGTGAATTTAAATCTAGTACGAGTCTAATTAACGAAAAAATAGACAAGACAAAGAAAGAAAGGTATAATACAATGAAAAAAAAAAAAAAGAGAGAGAAAGGGAGAGAGATTGAGAGTGAGGGACAAAAGGGATAGAGATGGGAAGAAGGCAGCAAAAAGAGAAGAGATAGGTTAAAAATTAACTTGGGGGAAAGGAAAAAAGTGCAAGTGCAGGGTTGTCATGCTGATGTTTCCCTGAAAGAGGGCATTCAAGTGTAGGTTTCAGTCCATGCAGAAAGAAGAGAGAGAGAATCTATTGGAACGAAGGATAGGAACAAGGGTAGTGAATGACGTGAAACTGAGTAATGGGGTAGAGTATTGGGTACCAAAACTGGAATGATTATGTCATCATCACCTTATTATTTTCTTTTCTTAATGGAATATATTGGACTCAGAAGGGTTTTCTTTGGCTTGGAAAGTTGGAAATATAAATGTTCATTGAGCCGCACCTGCTACTGAAGCGAGTAGTGAACACTCCCCTCCAAACAAGAGATATTTTCTTGCTATTTTTTCATGAAAACGACAACACAGACACATATAAACATGGCCTTACATAATTTTCTTAGGAAACATAAACCACTCTTCTACTAAGGCAACATTCTTAAAGATTAGTCTAGCAATCCATCCATTAGGATCTTTCTTTTCAATATAAAAATGGAAAAATTACTATAAACCCTTAATCTTTGTCATATTTAATTAAATCATTCTTTATATTTCAAAATTAAACTATAAACTCTCTGACCTTTGTCTCCTTACACTAATAAATTCTTTCATTAATTTTTCTGTCAAATTCATATGAAATGTTAATAATACCCTTACTTCTATCTAATTTCATACTACACTCTCTATTGTTTTCACCTTATTTTCCACGTCCTATGTAACCCACTGACTTAGTCCAAATAATTGTTAATTTACTACCCTTCCAAATTTCTTCTATATACTATGGAATGGAATTATCCACATAAATTTTGTGAGCAAATTGCATTGAAGTTTTGAAACCAATGAGTGCAGCGTGGGTGAAGAGAATATGAATTAAGCATGCCAACCACTTGGGTGTACCTTTCATCTCTGCAAATATTTTGGGCGAGTCCCCTTCAGGCCTTCCTCCAATCCCTCATTGATTGTTACTTTGAATCTCTTTACGTGATTTGCCATTTGCACTTGTGCACAGTAATTAATTTCTCTCCAAAAGATTAACGATAAAGAGAGAATGCAAAAAGAGCATTGAAAAGCGCAAGCGTGAGGCTGAGAAGGACTGTGCGTGCCGCGACCGACTTTATAACCTCAACCGACCCAACTAGAACCAGTCGATTCAAATCATCTATCGACATCTAACCAGAATGAAACTTGCTGGATCAGATCCCATTCTCCATATTTTTGAAGCTGTCATTCTCGATTCTCAAAAGCTAGAAGATTTGCAGCTCTACTGTAGTCTAAAGTTCTATGACGTACGCCCTCCACTGCCTCACTCATTCCAATTACAAAACCGAATAAATCCAAACCCAAATGTTTTTGTTTTCACATTTTATTATAACTCAAAACCAAAAACTCAAATCCCAACTGTAATTCTAGAAAACAACTATAGTCCCAACTATGTTTGGATTCTAAATCACCTCATGATTCTGTTAATATGAATATTAAGTTGGTGGATGAGATAGGTTTGTCTCAAAGTATCAGTGGGATGAGTGTGAGAGATGACTATTATTTTAATTTAGATATTGAGATTTTAGAAAAAATTTTGGTCGACCCACTAGATTTTTAAAATGATAAAATCTCATCACCATCAACAGTTTTAATTAGGAAGCTTTGGTTGAAATACTCGATTTTTATTTTTTTTCTTCTAGTCCTGAGAAAAAGAGTTCAATGTGAGCTCAGAGAGGTGTTGGAATGAAGATGATTAATTACTCTAATATCTCATAAAAGGTATTTTTTTTCATTAAAATACAAAGCTCATTTTGACAAGGTTTTCTTTTGATTAACGACATATGTTTTATTTTTAATAATGAAAGGACTATTCAAAGATAGTCGTGCGAAAGTTTATAATATAATTTTAAAACTTGAGAGATGATTTAGTTAAATATGTCAAATGTCAGAGTTATAGCAATTATCCGTATAAAAATATTTAAAATGACCCTATTTATATCTAGGGACTAGTATAAATTAACTGAATTGATACTATTTAGTTAGTTTGGTATAGTATTTTTTTTTTGTTATAATTTGATTCAGTTTTAATTTTAAAAATTAGCTTTCGATTTTTTATTTTTAGTTTCCATATAAAATCAAGTGAACAAGATATATTAAAAAATCAAATCAAATTTACAAAAATTTCAACCGAATTAACTTAAAATACACATAATTTTAATTAAATTGAATTAAAATGAAATTTTATGAATTTAGTTCCATTCAATTTGTAAGTATAAAATTTTAGTTTATTTAATTTTTTAAAAAGTTTTTATTTCATTTCATTTTATTTTAAAAATAGAATATCCAAATTTACTAAATATCAAGTTGAATAAATCAAATTGACTTAATGCTCACCCAATTCTTATGCAAGTCTAATACAAAAGAATAAAGTTAAACTAGAATCCTTTCATCTTTGAATTCCATATATTAACTAGCTATTCTACTCGTAAATAGCCCATATCCTTTATGACATTAGATATTGATAGTACTTACCCAGCCCAACGCTTTTCGAATGGGAAGTTTCTAACCAATCATAGGATATATTTAGTAATATTTGGAGACACGTTATCCAATTAACTTCTTGTGATATAATGGATCAAAATAATAAACAATCCTAAATTTATGCCAAGTACCGTTTGAAAAATCATTAACACATTTGATTTCCACATAATTAAATCCCCAAATTACAGTGGCAATTAATATCCAAACCAAATGGCTACTATTCTACTAGTATAAAAGGCATATTCAAAGACCATAGATATAATCCTAAGCGATTATTCCATTCTTTTAATCTCAATTCTTTTAACTTATTTTCTAAATTTTTTTTCATTAACTTAAAGATCACAGTAGTTTTGGACATCCCAATCCTTTCTTGCGTACTTTATGCAGGGTAACCATACCAGATTTTATGGATTAAAGCCATCAAATATCAATTTAACTTTGATTTAAAGAGTGCTACGTATTTCTATCATATTTCTCTTAGAGTGTTTTACTGCGTATACTTAATCTATAATTCTGTTTATTCTATACTTAGTGTAAAAAACGCATATGTTTGGACCATTTATAATGAATAAGATTTGGCACCGAAGCTCTTGATCCCAAAAACTTTTGGGTTTAAATAAGTTTTTTTTTTTTAACAAAAAAGTTTTGTATTTGAATAGATGTGATGTTAAAACCCTTGTTGTATATGATATGATAATATATTATAGAAATTAATATTTTTTAAAGTAATTAGATAATAATTTTCATTAGTATATACGTTCTATCCTTAAAAAAATTTCAAGCAATCATCTTAAAAGTTATTTTTAATTTCTAAAGTGATTCGTTAAGCCATGTACAATCAACAATTAAAAGGCCTTGAGAATTTAAAAATTAAATGCTTTTAGGTTTCTTGTTTTACAAAAATATTTTTTAAGAAAATATTTTTCACATTTTATTTTATTTGGTGTATCTAGAAAATTGATCAGCAAAAAATATTTTTCTGATAAAAAAACTAAATCATTGTTCAGGAAATGACTTTCCAAATGACTTTCATTCTGAAAATGGAAAGTCATTTTTTAGATTTTGACAAATTCATCCAAAATGAAAAATAAGTCATATAAACACATATTTATTTATTATCACTGGTTATCCTTGACTACTGATACCTATCATCGGCCATATCGACCAATGGTAATCGTTGAATATGAGTAAGACCCACAAAATTTTTATTTTTAATATATTTTTCTTATATTCAATAATTAATAGTATAAATATAAAATATTTACGATCAAAATTTTATTATAATATTATAAACCAAAAGAAAATTAATATTTTATAGTATCTTCCAAACACCAGAAAATATATTATTTAGAAAATATTTTATTCAGATAAATTATTTTTTTTATAAAACATAGTCTTGAATATACAAGCAGAAGTCGTTGATGCGCTCAATTATTCAAAAATAATTAAAGTTTGATATATAAATTGAAAACCATCAATCAAAAATGTGTTTTTTCGATATTCATATCCCTCTTATAACAGTAATGATATTCATATAAATACAATAAAAGTGAATGAATTCAGTATTGCTCATTTAATTGCTTGGTAGCGATTTGGCAGTTATCATGAACATCATGGGCATTTTGATTTGGCACTTTAAAATTATTTAATGTGATAAATAATTACACATCATGATAAATTTATTACTTAAATACTTTAAAATTATATTAATCATGACATTAATAATATATAGGGTACTATAATATTGACCCCTTAAGATGGATAATGAATCTCTTGATTAAAATTGACTTAGTTTATCAAAACTCAAGATTTTTTTTTATAAACACACTCAGATGGTTGCATGAAAGCTAAATCCTTTGTTCTTTTTTTTTTTTTTTTTTGGGTTAATTATAATCCTCTGCTTTTTCTTGCATGGGAAATGTTATCTAGCTAGCTATCAATACAAACAGAGTTTCTGGTTTTAATATATTGCAACTCTTACTTTTTCTTTCCAATCATCAATTAATTAAAAAAATCATCACATACACACACTGGAAAGAATATCTTTGTGATCTTATTTCCTATTCCCCTTTTATGACTTCTAAAACTGTATGATATATATCATTCTGCATTTGCATGATCAGTTTTAGTGCACTCTTAAAACTGTTCTATCTTCAATAGTAATAAATACAAACAAACAACCCATCTCTTTTCATTGATTATCATGAGTGTAGAGTTAGGGTTAGGAACCCATATATAGGCAGTCTTTTTGGATGGAAAGAAAACTGTGTGGACAAAAATATTTGCATTGGTACATTTTAAGATCATTGATTGTTTATTAAAAAAAAAACAAAAAGGTTTTAGCTATAGGAACTCATAAAAAAATGTGAGAGGAGGAGTTGACTTGAATGAGAGAGATAGACTCACACTAGATTAGATTAGTAGGCTTTAGGATTTAAGTATGATCAACATGGTTAGAACTAACCACTTGATTTATATATCTCTTAATCTCTATTTATTTTTCCTGACAATATATTTTTGTTTGTTTTTTAGTGTAGAGTTTCTATTCCTAATACTCTCCTTCCTATTTTTGTTTTTGTTCATTTTTCTTTAATTTTAATGCTCCCCTTTTTATTCCTGATATTCCCCTCTCAACTTCTAACATAGTGGTCAATTTACCACTGAATTTTTAAAATTAAAAATTAATTCTCAAAATTTTAGAATTTATATGGTGATCCCACTAAAAATATTGGATTTAACACATTAAATTTCAGAATTTAATCTTGACTCACTAACAAAATAACAATTTATTATTGACTTTATTTAGAAATAATTTTTTGATCCTTTTCCAATAAAATTTGTTAATGTTCTCAGTATGAAAAATCTAGAAGAGATTATTAAAGAAAAATGTTCACGACAAATGCTTTTTGTATTAAAAAAAATCAATTTGTTTAACTCTTATTTTATAGTTGTGACAAATAAGATTAGTTCACAAAAACTAATCATATTGTTTTCTTGTAAAAAAGAGATAAAATATTTTATATTTAATTAATATTTAATCTTTTTTTGTTATTCATACATATTTTATTTTTGAAATATATAATTATTTTTAATCAATTGGCAATTAAATTTATAAAAATATTCATATTTGAGTTAATTATAAATAAATTTGTAATTAAATAAGAGTCATTAATCTAGCAATTAATTGAGTAAGAAATTAGATATAAAAAAAATATTTACTTTACAATAGAATACAAATTCAAATGAACTATATATATATATATATATATATATATATATATATATATATATATATGCGAGAGTATATGTGTGTATATATATCACTATTTGAGTTATTTAGACTTAAGTTGATTTTTATATTTATTTAGATAAGTTCATATTAGATCGCTAAATAATTTAAAACATCAAATTAAAATGCATCCAAAATTTTAGATGAAGATCAAATCAATTTTTGAGTTTTAAATTAAGTTAGGTAACTGATAAATTTAATTTTGCAAACAAAAATATCATTTTAAATTTTTTTAAAAAATATATTAGTTAATATAAATTGTATCAAATTTAAATAATTTTAAACAAAATATTAGAGAAAGTAAAATTATTTTATGGTTTAACAATTTTGCACTTAAGACCTATGAAATTTCTTGTGACAAAGTAGGGGGCTTCAGATTTCACTTTACTATGACATATGATTAAAAATCACTGACACTGTTAAAAATATAGAGAAATGACTTATTTGATTTTATAACTTTTTGAAATATCTAATTTAGTCTAAATTTTAGAAATGACTTATTTGATTTTATAACTTTTTGAAATATCTAATTTAGTCTAAATTTTTCCTAAAAAATAAAATTTTGCGTGTATTTTATAAGTAAGATATGTTTAGATGAATTTATATTTAAATAGCATAAAAATTTCCTTTCAAAAAAATCACATAAAAATTTATTAATAAATAAACTTTTAATTTTATTTATTTTTAAAACAAATGAATGTGATATTTTTTAAAATTAAATAAAAATTATAAAAACATAAAAAATTGAATTTGAAGAATCTCATATTTTGAAAAGAATTATTAAAATTGAATTTGAAGAATCTCATATTTTGAAAAGAATTATTAAAAATTATGGTTTTCTTGAATATTTATACATTTTAAAGTAGTGGTGGGCAATCAATTTAAAATAAATCAAAATCACTAAACCAAAAATATAAAAAAACTTAAACTCTAAAAAATATAAATTGAATCAAACTAAATTAATTTTATAAATTGAATCAAATTGAACCAATTTGATTATAATGTAATTTACGTTGAATTAAGGTTTTTTTAAAAAAAATTAAAATATTTGTAATATAAATAATAGTTATCATAATATATTTTTAAATATGTTTAATATAAATAATTAATTTCAAACAGGTTTAAAACCACTTGATTTCATTTAATATACACATAACCTATTCTAATTTGATTTAAACCAAGTTCGATCTAGTTAAATCAAAATTTTTTACAAACATCGAATCAAACTGGATGTACTAAATTTTTTTAATTAAAATTTGAATTTTCAAATGGATTTGTTTTAAGATTTAGTTTTGGATTAGATTTAAAATAGAAAACGATGATAAAGTACCTACAATAATGACAATGAATAGGAATTAATTTTCAAATTGATTTCCTTATTTTTTTAGATTTATTTTTATTTAAAAAGCTTTCATAAATTTTAAAAAATATATATTTTAAAGAAGTAATGGTGACTGAAGTTTAAAGAAATATGAACTTTGAAATACATAAATATTCAAAATCATTATTTTGGTAGTTCTTTTAAAAAAATATTACATTCTTTAAATCTAACTTTTATTTTTTATAATTATAATTTAATTTTAAAAAAATATGACATTCATTAATAAATAAAGATTTTAAAATTTATTTATTAATAATTTTTTATGTGATTTAAATATAAAATCATCTAAATATATTTTATGAAATTTCTTTTTTTTTTCTGGATAAATTTGAACTAAATTTAACATATCAAAAAAAATTACAGATCAAAATGAGTCATTTGTTCAAAATTTTAACCTTTTTAGTGACTTTAGACCACATGTACTAAGAGTGAAATCTCAATTCATACTTTATCACAAAAGATTTCATATACCCTGTAGTGTTAAACAGTAAACACATGACACTTTGTGTACTTTCCCCTAAAATATAGTAACTAAGTAACTAATTAAATTAAAATTAGTCAATGTGACAAATTTGCTAACAGAAGAGTAAATATATTTTATATCTTCTATTACATATACATATATTTATTCAACACTATAAAGCTTAAATCGAATATTCTTTTCTAAATTACATCAATATTTTCTCCTAAATTTAAGCATAATTCCTAGCTTATTACAACGTCTACTAACACTTCTCCTCAAATTGGAGTGTGAATGTCATGAGCATTCAACTTGCTTAGGAGGTAATAGAACTAGTCTTTGCCTAAAAGCTTGGTGAATATATCAACTAGTTGTTGCGTAGTAGACAAATGAGCAATTGTTATGATATTCTGTTTAATCTTTTCAATCAACTTTAATATCTATTTTGTATGTTCGTTGGTAATCCGAAAGCCATTTGATTATCACAATAAAGATGACCCAAAATACCAGATTTGATACCAAAGTCATAGAGCAAAAATTGAAGCCAAATAATCTCAGAACAAGCAGTGGCCACTGCTCTATATTCAAATTCAACGGAAGATCGATAAACAATTTATTAATTTTTAGTCTTCCAAGAAATAGGTGCCGAACCAAGCATAGCACAGAAGCTAGTAGTGGAGCATCGAGAGTTGGGGTATCTTGCCCAACCAGAACACAAAATGGTCCAAGTTTAAGTTCAGACGAGGTGGGAAAGAGAATTCCTTGCTCTGAGAAAGACTTGAGATAACGAACAAGTCAAAAGGCAGCTTTAAGATGTGGTTTCTGTGGATGACTCATGAATTGGCTTAAGATGTGAACTGAATAAGTGATGTTAGGGTGAGTGATGATAATTAAATATATTAGGTGACCAATTAATCGATGGTAGGAGGTGGGATCCTTTAATGGTTCACCATCATGATAAAAAAGTTTAGAATGTTGGTCTATTGGAATGTACGAAGGTCTAGCACCAACTAGTCACTGTCATTTAAAAGCTCCAAAGCATACTTTCATTGGAATAAATAGACGCCGTGTTTAGATTGAGCCACCTCTAAGTTAAGTTCAAGATTCTAGATTATTTTCTGGAGAAGTTAAAGGTTCGGATATAGTTTGTAGGGAGGGAGGAGGAAAGTGATCATACGTTTAGTGGTGAGTGGGTGTGGAAGATAAAACAGGTAGTGTTATGTATATGAGCTTCAAAAGATGAGGTTTCAATTAGAGTGTTGTTCTTAAGTATGGAAAAAGTGGAATTTAAGAGCTGGTTATCCTATTTTGAAAAGAAATAATAGTTTCACAAAAAATGACATCATAATTAATAAAATATGTATGGCTCCAAATCATATAATTTACAACTTATTTGACCCATAAGGTATCCAACAAAATATATTGTGTGGCTCATGCACCAAATTTATCATGAGAAGATTATAATGTAGTGGCATAACAAAGACACTCGGAGGTACATATGTAAATGATCATAAGAAGTTTTTTATCCAAAAATGAGTTCATATGATATTTTCTCGAGAAGAATGAGTGTGGGTGTAGCCTATTAATAATATACATGGTAGTGAGAATGTAGTTACCCCAAAAAATCAGTAGGTAAATATGCTTGAAATCTTAAAGTTCCACTTATTACTATTTCTCTCAGCCAACCCATTTTTTTCAGTGTTTTAAAAATTAGACCGGTCGGTCGAACTCAAAAAATCGAAAATTGAATTGATGATTGGTTTGATTAGGTCTAATTCGGTTTCCAAGATAATTTTTATTTTAAAGTACTTTATATATATATATATATAATGTTTCTTATTTTTAAAATTATTTTAATAATATTTTTTTAATTTTATTTATTATTAGATTGGTTGAACTAGATCAGTCAAATTGGTCGATCTACGAACCAATCAACTGATCGGTTCATTCATGTCTGATTTTAAAAACATTGATCTTATTAAGAGATAACTGAAAAAAAAATTAAGCACTCTCCTACATAAAAATAATACTTCCCATCAATGTCAATCATCTCCACCCGAGACAAATATTTGAATTAAAACAACAAATATTTGAAATTGACTTATTAATATGCTAATAGCAAGAAAATTGTATCCAAAAGATGTGGTGCATAAAATATTTTCCAAAAAAAAAAAAAACATGGTTAGATGCTTGTGTAGTTAGTGCTATCAATGAAATCACCACGAATTAGTAGTTATTGTTAATAGAAGATAAGAGAGTTTTAACAAAAATTCCTAATTAAGGAAATTCACTGCACTTAGTAAGATTTGAATCCCTGATCTTAAGGTCGGGAGTGGCTAGGGGATCACGTATGGTTAGATGCTCATGTATCCACAATCCAAAAATGATTATGTGTATAAGTATTAGCATGACCTGCAAAGTTAACTTGAGATACTTGGTTATTGGGTAGGAGACTTAAGAGTTGTTGAACCTGTTCAATTTGTTAAAGATGCCATGCTTTGGGATGAAGTTGATTGTTGGCCACTTGATTGATTGACTTTTTTATTTCTAAAGTCAGGTCTAGATTTGTTACCGTAAAAAAGACGATGTCTCGGCGGGTATCTATGCAACTTGAAGTATTCGTCTCTCGTGTGTCTTTCCTAATTACAATGATCACACTAAAGTTTATTTTTCTGCTTATTAGTGTGAGAAACAGAATTGAAATTCTGCATTTTAGAAGTCTTTTTGATTAGTGACTTCAAAGGTTGTTTGAGCTCATAATAGGAATGAAAGATATTTGACATTGTTTTTCTTCTTGAAGTAAGAGAGCACGTTGAAGTAATTGTAGAAAATTATATAAGGCCTTTAATAAGGCAAAAGTCTAAGAAGAAGAAAATATTTTGCAATTTCACGATTTTTACTGGTCCGAAGCAGTTTGAAATTTTGATCCAAAAAGACTATGATTTTATTGAAAATGGTTTAACAATTGAAATACAGCCTTTGGTTATAATTTCTTGTTACTTTTTGGTCAAATTTTATCTTTAGATTTCGATAAACGTGTTTTTTAATTTTTTATAATTTTTATTTTAATTATAATTTTAGTGAAAAATTCGGTTTTGAGTGTCAATTTGTTTCAGATTGCTTATATTAGTAAGGATATTAATTTGGTGTTTTTTAATATAATTTTGCCATTTTTTATAAAATTGTTCAATTATGTAATTTTATAATTTTAAAATCTATTTGAACTGCTTACGCTACTGTCAGCGTGAGATCTACGAGAAAATTTGCCTATGAATATAACTGTAGGATTCCTTCAATCCACAAGAATTTAGTTAGTTTTTCTTCTTGTTGATAGTCCTATAAAGCTTTAGAAGAACCACCACTACATGGTCTCATTGATAAACAACCATACAGTTCTATTTCCAAGAGTTTTGAATTTAACGTAATAGACAGACTTTAATAGAAAAATTGTCTTGTATGGTTACAACAATGTTTTGACGAAGCTCGTAAACATGATGGCCTTAGATTAAGCATACATTTCTCACAAGTCAGTCCATATAATAAAGGCCAAAGATTCAAACATAATGCTCAATATCTTTGTATACAACATTAAGTAACCAAGACTTAACCATGTTGCAACGAATCCGAAAAGGATGAAGAGAAAGAAGATTGATCAGGTGTTGTTATAGAACCATCAATGAATCTTAATTTAATTTTAGGTCTTATAGCAATTTAAATTTAAATTTAAATTTTGAAGTGTCAATGTAATTCTGATTAAAATTTTAAAAATTGCTAAAAATGTATCAGAATTGTGAAATTTAATGCAATGTCAACTCAGTTCATGTAATTGTGATGCAATTTTGATAAAATTTATATCAGAACATGGTGAAATTTGATTAGCATGTCTTCAATGTTTATGTATTTCATAATTTTAGTTTATTATAATACTATTATTAATTTTGACTGAAATACAGATTAACTCAATTTGACGATTTTAATTTATTTGAATAATTTTAAAGCTTGAATTAGAATGTAAAGGTTTAGATTTAAATTATTATTAAACCTCTATTCTAGCACTTATTGTAATTATATTTGCTTGAAACCATGAAGTATAATTGTCACCAATTAATGTTACTAAGATAAAAGTAGTTCTTGGGTTATTTGAAGCATGAATGTAATGAGGACTTGTTGGGTCCAAGATTAGTGAAATAGTCTGTAGCCATTATAAAAGATAGGAAAAAAGGACCTCAAGAAAGAAAGGTAGCAATATTGCTAACCAAACCTTCTCTGATACCATGATAAATTTTCTTATAGAAAAGTAAATATATTTTATATCTTCTATGGATTAAGAATAGACCTATAAACACATATTTGGTCAACTTCAGGATACACAGCACTTCATTAGCCAATATTCTTTCCTAAGTTATAAATATTTTCTCCTAACTCAAGCAAATTATAACCTTCACTAATACAATATTTTCTGATAAATCCTAGATAATTACAATGTCCACTAACAAGTTTATATGTAATATCCTTCAAATTTTCTATTATTTCAAATTTAATATAAATTAAAAATGAATTATTTCAGATCATACCAAAATTTATCACCTCTACTTCCAGATCATGACACAAAAATTGTAACTCATTAATTTCCTCATTAAAACAAAAAAGAATAAATTGATAAAATTTTTTGTTGAAACCTAGTAGCAGTTGCTTACAAACAATAAAGTAATTTGGGAGTGCTGTTAACAGGGACAAATGCAAAAAACTAAAATATAGGAGGCAGCATTGAAATATTTATAAAATATCAAAGTAATATAATTTAAATAATTATACACTATATAAAATAAAAATTTTCATATAATAAAATGTAAAAATTAGAAAAAAAAATACATTACAAAAAAATCTATTAAAATTATATTCATCGCTCTGGTATAGTATAAAATTCATTTATAATTAAATCTATATGGAATTTTGAAAAATATAATTATGACAAATGTATTATTACCATTTATATTATTTACAGTACTTTTTTATTGTACTAGAATTTAGACAATAAATAGGTGTAAAAAAGTTAAGTGCCTCGATTCTGAATATCTGATTGGACATCTCCTTCTTGTACGACACTTTCTTCTTGTACCACTACCATACCTCACATCTCTGTCACCTCTTCTCTAATTTTCCTTATTTTATTCATTTTCTTCTCAAAATAATATTATTTTGTGGGGCTAACTTTATATGTACGATAAAAATATATATAATACAAAATTTTGATTTAGTCTAATTAGTCTTTTCACTTTTTAAAAATATAAAATATAAAAATTATAATTAAATTATTTCATTAGTTACATTTATAAAATATAAACTTTTGATTAAGATAAAATTTCGACTAAAATATCTCATTCATTAATATAATTAAATATTTGTATGTTTTTCTGACAATTAAAAATATGTAATTTATTAAAAAATTTATAGATATTATAAGGTTAATTTATGCGTAAATTTAAATTAAATAAATTTTTAGTGGTAAAACAAAAGTGGGGGAAAAGACAAAAAAAATATGTTTAATGGGGACAACCTGTTGTCAACGTATACAGATGGGAAATAGAGATTGGTGCACGCTAGTTACTGTTTTTGGATCTGACTTCTCTTTACCACTCTCATCTCACCGCAACAAATACTTAGCTACTGACTACTCGAACGGCACTGTTTTGGGCACACAGACTTTGCCCCTCCAACTTTTTCAAGAAGTCCAATCAAAACCAATGTTAATTATTGAATCTAATTAGTCCTAATTTTTTGTTTTAAGCTTAATCACAATGTTTTAAAAATCGAATTGGACAGATTAGTTAAATTTATTAAATAAAAAAATAAAATAAAATAGAATCAAATCTGACCTATTAGTCAAATTTATTAAATAAAAAATAAAATTAGTGATCGATTTAGTTAGTGTCAGATCAATTTTTAATATTATTATTTTTCATTTTAATTATTATAAATATATTTTAATTTTTAATTTTTAAAATTATTTTAATAATATTTTAATAATTTTATTTATTATTGAACTAATTAAACTAGATTAGTAAAATCAATATGACTGATCTAACTAAAAATTAATCAACTGATGATTTCATTAACCGATCTGATTTGAGAAAACATTGCTTATTCGATAAAAAATTAAATCAATGTATTGTATCACCATTTCAAAGCTATCTCCTACATTATAGAATAAAACAAAGTGATATATATGTATCATGCTATTATGTGTAGTTGTGTAAAATTTTAAATTAAATATATATAATTTATTAATTATTTGTGATAATTTTATCAAAAATAAAAAGTATTTAAAATGATAAATAATTTCATATTAATAAAATTATTGCTTAAATATTAAAAATATATTAATATGATATTATAATATAATATTTTATATGACATTGCAGTGTTGATCAGCCACAATTTCAGGGTTCTCTCATTATTATTGACAAAGTAACCATTGAGATAGCACTTTCATTTGGATCTTCAAGAATGGATTCATGAAGCGATTAACTAGAGTTTTGATTGGATCTTCGCCATCTCAACACTTAGAAAACTAGTGTCACCTTCAAAGATAACCACCTCAACCACTCTGCTCACCATAACTCCTCATGTTGGTCTACATACAAGCATTTGCATGCATTATAAAGCCTCTTCTCCTTTTTCAAGTTGACGAAACACAAATTGCAAAGGCAACATGCAACAATACGAATAAAGTTAAATTTTTTTTTTATCACTTTAATGAATTTGTTGAAGAATTGTACTACAATTAGAAATTTTATATTGATAGGATTCTTGTTTAAAGTTAGTATATAAGTGGATTTATTTCATTTGTATAGATAGAGACTACTAATACAGGCTAAACTATAGCTTTCTGCTCTTTTCCTATTTCTTTTATTCCCTTTTTTCTTTCTTATATTCACTAGTTGATGGCATACTTTTCTATATACTGACATTGAATTGACAGTATTTTATTTGTATATTCACTAGTTAATTGTTGAAGAATTGTACTGGTATTACAAATTGTATATAGGAATCTTTGTTTATAGTTTGTATATAAGTGGATTTATTTCATTTGTATAGACATAGACCTTTTTTTTTTTTACTGTTGATATAGACTAAATTGTAGTTTTTTGTCCCTCTCCTATTTCCTTTATACCCCTTTTTCTTTCTTATATTCACTAGTTGATGAAACATTTTTCTACATAATGACTTGAATTGACAATAATTTATCTATATATTCACCTATTGATTAATGACCTTTTGCATATATATCAAAGACCAAGTTGACTCAATATTCATTGGCTAAATTGATGACATTTATTGTCTATCTATCTTGCTCATTATTTGTGTTACTGATAATACCTGGCATAAGATCTTTTTGATTAATTTATTTATACCCTTTAAAAATATTTTAGAGGTAACATCTTTGACTTGTTAGGTGGGACCTTGCATGTTAATAGAAACTAAATATCACATATTGTGAGAAGAATTAGACCAGTTAAGGGAGTAAGTCGCCCAATTAGAAGCTCATATCAAAATGTCTCATACTTCTAAATCTACGAAGAATGCTCAAGCCAATAAGCCACTATAAAGCGATGAAATGGCCAATTTCTAAAGGTGTGTCCTCCTTCCAATGTAGTTTATTTTTGCAATCATGTATTATTCTCAAATCATAACTTAGATAATGGTCAAGAACCATACACATATTCAGTAGCATGATAAACTAGATGGTCACAATGATTCAAATATTGGTGAGCTACCTAAATATCTTGATCAAATAAATCATTGCCTTGATTGATCGACCATTTTGGTGGAAGGGAGGTGATTATATATCACCAAACACCATAAAGAAGGATACTTATCCTTCACGCGATTGGCACGTGCTTCCTAAAGAGACGAAGAACCAAACATGTTAATATCCAAACTAGTAAAGATAGAACTAAAGTTGAAAGACATGTACCTGAACAGTCGAACAGTTAAATGAGTACATCATTCAAAATTTTCATAAAAGGACAAATAAAGGTTAACATTCGAATAAGGCGGTCACACAATACACCCCTCTTCGAGTTTTACAGGAAAATAAAGACAAAACTAACGGATACTATTTTTAACATGTCTAGGAAAGATCCAAAAAAAAATATGGTATTTATATTCATTATCACGTTGCTTTCTAGAGTTTTATTGATTGCTTAATCACATTCCCAAGCTATCATCTTCATAAGACAACTCTTAAAACCTTCTCTAATTTAAACACTAGAGTGATTGTGGAAAACACAGTCCCCTTTAGCTTACGTTTGCTTATTCTTGACAAGTCATTAGTTCCTTCAAAGATTAAGGAGCCATCAATTAGCGCCATTTGTGAGAACTCTTTCACTGTTTCATCACTTATTTCTTCCAAAGTTCTCACCTTTATTGTTTTAAATACTTTATTTGTAAACCTTACTCTTTGATCTCAAAGGAGAAATGGACAATCACTATAGAAATGCACCACACCCCTCGCAAGAGGAGAAAAACTCCCTAGAATACATAACATCCAACCACACAGTCAATCCTATCATGTAAGCAATGACTACTGTTGTTGAAAATGCCTTAACTCATTTTCAAAAAGCTTTGGCAAGGGCCATGAAAACAACCCTAGACTCCTTCAATGCGCATATTACTAAGGCTTTAAATGCCAACATCGTGGCATTCAACCCTTCACAACTAGCTAGGGACCCTCAGATAGAGCAACCTCTTGCATAAGCAAACCCACAAGGATCCAGGGCTACCAACCAAAATAACAAGACTAGTTGAGGATAAGGAAAAAGCCAAAACAAACCTAAAGGATGAAGTTGACTCTCAAGGAAAAATCCAGGACAAAATTCGGATCAGTCAAGAAATATTTAGAGGCCTCTCCCTTGGCTTAGAAAATTATCCAGGAGAAGTTTAGGCTAAATGGAAGTTCCTCACTTTGTAAGTGTATAATGGAATAGGAGATCCTCACACACATTTATCCACCTTTCAAACCACGATGTTACTGAACGACATAACAAATGTCATACTATGTAAGGTTTTCCTTACTACTTTAACTGAAACGACCCAAAAGTTGTATCTTCAATTACCTTCTCATTCTATTCATTTTTTAAGGAATTAGAACATGTTTTTCTGTCACAATTTGCCACTAACATCCATCGCAAGAGGAAAATAAGCTCTTTATGATCTTATAAGTAAAGAGAATGTGAAACCTTTTGAGAATATATTAACAAGTTAATAAGGAGGCGATGAAGATAGAAACAATCAATATGGAGACAATTGTCGAAGCCATACGAATAGGAGCCACATTCAAATGATTAAAGGACAAGCTCCACAATAAGGCAATCAACTCATACTCTGAACTAATCTTTATGGCTTAGATGTATATAGAGCTAAATGAAAGAAAGAAAGAGGAAAAAAAGAATGACGATTGATAAACCCAGAAGAAAAGCTAGGAAAAAAGACCATACAGTTTTGTTCACCGAATGCTTCAAACCTACACACCTCCCTTAAATAGAATAAGGAATAACGGAGAGGCATAGTTTACGCCCCTTAACGAAACCAAAGATAACATTCTTTTATGGATTAAAGAGAATGGAATTGATATCAAAAACCCTCAAAGGCTAAACCCTGATAAGACCGCTAAAAGGGACAAGTCTTTTTTTATAGATTCCATGATGATCATGGACACAATAAGCTAGGACTTGAAAAATGAAGTAGAAAGGCTAATACAAATAGTATATCTTTGTAAATTTGTCAAGGATAACAAAAAGAAGGCTTTAAGAAGACAATGCTTAGCAAGCCATAAATAATCACCCTCGCAAGATGATAGTAAGAGTGATCAATATCATCATCAAAGGAGAATAGTCAAACACCTTTATGAGGAAATGCCAAAGGTCTGATATTTTCACCATTGACACAAAAAGGACTAGCATGCCTCAAATTACCTTCAGTCCAGAAGACAAGCATGTAGGAGGCCCATAAAATGATGCTTTGGTAATATAAGGGATCGTCAATAATTTTCTAGTAAAAAGATTACTAATAGATGGGGGTAGCGCAACCAATGCCATAATAGAATAAGCATACAGGGCCATGGGAGATGTGTTAGCAAACCTTAAACAAGTAGGAAAACCT
The DNA here is from genome assembly GCA_949677035.1 of Omphalea diandra. Classification (NCBI taxonomy): domain Eukaryota; kingdom Viridiplantae; phylum Streptophyta; class Magnoliopsida; order Malpighiales; family Euphorbiaceae; genus Omphalea; species Omphalea diandra. The sequence continues at coordinate 49,795 of CATIWR010503449.1, read as the reverse complement.
TTTATGGGACTTGAAGGAAAACAACTAAAGTCCATTTGTACCACTATATTAATGGTAGAAATGGAAGACAAAGGATCGAAATGCATGTCAACAGTAAGAACCTTATTCCACATAATAGACAAAGAGTTCTCATATAATGACATTCTTAGAATACCATAACTCTACGAAACAGGGGTCGTATAAAGTATAAGGTGTCTCACAGTCAAAATACCCATACTTGAAAGAGTGGTAACAATTTAAGGGAGCCAATAATCAATGATCGAGTGCAATCATTTAGCACGACACACACTTATTATTTATGTGTTTGAACTGGAACAAAGAGAATGTTTAGAGCCTATCAATGAGTTAATTAAACTTAAAATTTTAACTGATAAAATAGTTAAATATGGTGCAGATATGAGTCAGCTAGTGACTGAGCGACCAACTCATGTCATTTTAAAAAACATTGAGATGTTCACTTGCAAGTCGAAAGAAATACCAGGGATCCATCCATTTGTATCATGCCATAGGCTAAACTTATATCCTAAGGTAAAACCTCTAAAATAAAAGAAAAAGAGGTTCACCTTCAAAAAGGCAAAAATCCATGGGAGAGGAAGTGTTCAAAGTCTAAAAAACAGGTATTATTAGAAAAGCAAATATCCTAGCTAACCAATATTATTATGGTTAGGAAACCAAACAACCAATGGAGGATGTGCATCGACTTCACAAACTTGAACAAAGCGTGCCCGAAGGATAACCACCCATTGTTGAACATTGACCAACTAGTAGACTTAATTGTTTGCTTTTTCAAGTACAACTATTAAGATGCAACCTAAGGATACCATCAAATACCAATGGATCTAGAAGATGAGGAAAAGATCGCATTTATCATAGATCAAAGAACATATTGCTACATCAAGATGCCCTTCGGGCCAAAGAACACAAGAACAATTTATTAAAAACTCATGAACTTCATGTTTAGAGATCAAATAGGTTACAATGTGGAGGTGTATGTAGATGATATTATTATTAAAAGCAAAATTGAAGAATCTCATGCAGATGATTTGCGATAAGTTTTTAGTATTTTGAACAGGTATGACATGAAATTGAAACTAGAAAAGTGCACTTTCGAAGTCAAAGTAGGTAAGTTTCTGGGATTCATGATTTCTGAACAAGGTATTGAGGCAAACCCTGAAATGATTCAAACAATCCTAGACATAAGACCTCAAAAGACAATCAACAAGGTGTAGAAGTTAAACGAAAAGATTACAACATCAAGACAATTCATTTCTTGTTTGACAAATAGATTACTACCATTCTACAGGAGCTTGAAGAATATAAAGCACTTCAAGTGGTTTGGAGATTTCCAGACAGCATTTGAAGAACTCAAGGAATTCCATACGAATCCTCTCCTAAGCAAATTGAATGTAGGAGAAATGCCCTATATGTACCTTACTACAACGTAAGAAACATTAGCCTTAGTCATGATCGAAGAGATAAATGGCAAACAACATCCTATCTACTACACTAGCAAAGTCCTCAAGGAGCCAAGATAAGATACTCAAAATTGGAGAAGCTTGTCATGGCTTTAATAATCTTAGCAAGAAAATTAAGATCTTATTTCCAAGCACATATAATTGTAGTTAGAATAAATCAACCATTGAGAAAAGCCCTATAAAGATCAGACACTTCTGGATGTCTAATGCAGTGGGCCCTTTATCTCAGTGAACATGATATCAGGTATGAACCTCGAATAGCCTTGAAGGCCTAGTGTTTAGCTGACTTTCTTATGGAAATGATAGGTGATGAGTATACTAGACTATTGCCAAAAAAGACATGGACTTTACATGTGGATGGAGGATCAAATGAACACACAGAGAAGCAGGAGTCATCCTCTGAAGCCCTAGTAAACTTAAAATTATACATGTTGTTGTTTTAAAATTTAATACTACTAATAATATTACATAATATAAAGCTCTAATCTTTGGGCTTAACCTAGCCTTTAAAGTAAAATCAGAAGAGTTGCTAATGTTCAGCGACTCTATGTTAGTTGTTAAACAAATCACAAAAGAATTTCAAACCAAAGATGACAACCTAGCAAAATATCTGAAGAGGTGCTAACATTTATTAAATAAACTCATCCAGTAAGGAGGAACATAGAATATTGATCGAATTCCTAAGAAAGAGAACATGGAAGTAGACAACATTTCCAAAATAACCACATAACAGGGAGAGGCATTTCAGAATCTTCCCTTTTGGGAAGAACGACTCCAGCCCATTATAGTTAAAGAGGAGATCTTCAACATAACAAAACCAAACATATAGATGAAGCCATTCATCTAATATCTAGATAAAGGAGAATTATCAGAAGACCGAGCAAAAGTTGTTAAAGTACAAAAGAGATCAATAAAATATCATATCAAGATAAAATGTTATTATGAACATTATCATCACATCCTTAGACAAAATGTGTCTCAAATGAGGAAGGTAACTACATTCTCCTAGAGATACATAAAGGGATTTATGGCATTCATAAAGGATCACTTATTATAGCTTGTAAAGCCCTACTCCAAGGGTTCTATTGGCCTACCATTAGGAAGGATGCATAAGAATTGGTACCTCTTGATAGAATCTCTAGGGTCCTCATAGTTCAATAGACCAATATCATTAGTCCCTGGTTGTTCATTATATGGGGAATGGACATCTTCAGACCTTTCTCCTAAGCAATAAGACGAAGAAAGTTCATCATTATCACTATCGATTGCTTCACCAGATTGATAAAGGCCAAAATAGTGGCCACCATCACAACAAAGAAGGTAGAAATTTTCTTTTAGAAAGAAGTCATTTGTAAATTTGGCTTTCCCAACATGCTCATTTCAGACAACAACAAGTAGTTTGCCTGTGACACCTTCAGGCAATTGTGCAAGAACCTCCATGCCATCAGGTTCATTTTAGTGTCCCACCCTTAAACAAATGGACAAACAAAGGTCATCAATAGGAAAATCCTTAAAGAATTAAAGAAAAAACTTAACGAAGCCAAAGGAGAATAGGGCAAACAACTAACTCACATTCTCTAACGTACCAAACAACCCTAGAAAAGGCCATGAAGAATCACCCATCAACTTGGCTTATGGCATAGAAGCAGTGGTTCTCGTAGAAATCAATATGAATAGTCCTAAAGTTCGCCACTTTGACCTAGACATAAATAACGAAGGAGTAAAGCTGCACATTAACTTACTTGAAGAATGAAAAGAATAAGCTACAATCTGAACAGTAGCATACAAAACAAGGGTTGTTGCATATCATAACAAAAGAGTTCACCAAAGATTATTTCAAAAATGAGATCTTGCACTTAAAAAAGCTGAGATAGGGAAAGAAGATGCGAATGTAGGAAAACTTAGAGCCAATTAGGAAGGCCTATACTTAGTAAAAACATGTGATAGAAAATGAAACCTACTAATTAGCAACACTAGGCGGACAATCAACCCTAAGGTTTTGGAATGTAGACAACCTTCGTAAGTACTAACAATAAAAGAGGAACCTTAATACATATTGAGCATAAAGGGTTCAACCCCCTTAAAAGTCATATTGTTCTTCATTTTAACAAAAATAAGGGTTCGATTCACCTAATTTGCCAAATATAAGGTTTGGCCAACCTTTAAGGCCATAAACAACAATAAGGGTTTGGTTCATTGAAAAACCATAAAATTCTACCAAGTATAAGGTTCGATAAGCTTAAAGGATATAAATAATAATAAGGGTTTGGATCACCTAAAAAACCATAAAATTCTACCAAATATAAGGTTTGCCCAACCTTGAAAGCCATACACAAATAATAAAAGTTCAGTTCTCCCGATAAAATCGTAATCTTCAACCATAATAATATAAACAGTTTGGCTCTACCTAAAAGCCATAAAAAGAACATCTCAATATCCTGTATTTTAAGTACAAAGTTTTTCTTTAAAGGAATATGTTCATGATCCTCTCAACATTCTAGTTTGACCCACGAGATGTTCTTAAGATATTTCATCATAATAAATTATCCTACCAAAGTTGTTTTAGAAGATGAATTTATTACTATTCAAAATTACATAGTTGAAACACAACACCATGCATTAAGAAATGAAATTGTTAAGTTATTACATGTTATATTTAGTACTTATTATTCAATTTAGGTAAGTAGGCAAACCACAAAAAAATAAAAATATGTTTATTAATCAAAATTTTTTACATCAGCTAAGAAGCTGGAGGATCCAATACATGGAAAATCTAATTAGGAGTACCAGGCAGGCCAGAATTAGGTTCAGTTGTCTCATCTAGGGAAGGATCAAAAGCATCCTTGCGTATAGTATCTCCCTTCTTTAAAACTAAAGCTCCTATCTCTTCATCAAACTTTAGGACTGAAGAAAGTAAGTTGATCTCTTATAGGCTGGTCTTCGAACCCTCCATGGCAGTGACCGCCCAAACCATCTTCGTCTACTTATCAATTTTGAACTAAACAACTGGAAAGGGATTGTCAAAGGTCATCACCCCACCATGCTTACTATGATAGTGTTAGCCTTATTTAGTCCATTGAAATTGATTTCTTTTACCTTAGACAGGTTAAGGTTTAGGCGATCCATCAACAAGGCCTTGCGAATGACATAGACATATCCTTTAAGAACTAGAGAACATGGCTCCTCGATCTCTGCCTCCTGAGCCCGTGCCAAGCCTACTATCCCCTCCATTGTTCACCATATATGTTTTATTATAGTACAAGCAATGTCCAATTAGTTCCTTGATTGGATGAGTTCCTTCTCTAGTCAAAGAATCTTAATGTCCTTCCTTGATAGTTGATCAATAAAAGCCCATTCATCCCTCCTCAGCTCAGCCTCATGCCTATTATTGGTTCTCTTTATCTTTTCATTAAAGCGATTCATTAACCTTTTTATCTTCTTTTAAGCCTTTTTTAGTTTATTTTCAATATCTTATTCAGGAAGAGATAAAAAGATCAAGAAAAAGCAAAAACATATACATGCGAGCAATAGACAAAGATTACTACTTACAAAAGAAGATGCTTCATACTTAGTTTGTCTCTTTTAACTCTCTAACAAGGCTTATAGCCCTTGCAACATAAACATGGCACCTTTCGATGCCATATCAGTAGAAGCATGTTCACCCAGTTTTGGTAATCCACTTTTAAGTCAACAAACTGCAAGAACTTATCGCAAACCACCAAGTCTTCCATTAAACCAAATATGTTCGCCTCAATCTAAGGCCTCGAATCAGGATAGTCAGCAAAAGAAAGAAGTTACAACCTAAAAAGGTTATGCTGCTCAGAGCTAATAAAACTAATAGGAGAAAGGTTTTATTACTCAATAAACTTATTCTCGCGTTACACCAAATCCTCACCACTGCACATAATTGAGGCAAACCCTGTCTCATATATCTTTTTTCTTTTCCTCTATTCCACCTCTATATCCATAGTCACTTCCTTGCCTTTACCCTTATTATAGAAAGATATTAAATCCTTAGTAAAAGGAGGATCTGCCATAGGAATAGAGTCAGGAGCTGTAAATGAATCTCCCACTAGATTTTCACTTTGTTTACAAAAATAGTAGCATCATCTAATGGAATGATTTCCTCTTCACCCAGATCAACGCGGATAGTGCTCAAAAACTCTATTTTCCTTGCACCATAAAATATTTAGTACATATGAATAAAGTAAGAATAAAGCAAACAAATGAATTAATACCTCTTTTAACAAGAGGTTCTCCAAGGACTCTAGTGACTCTTCAGCAGGTTCGACCGTAGCTTTGGCCACCTCTTCATCTGACCAATCCCCCTTCTCTAATGGTTATGAGGGGGTTCTCTATATGAAACAACTTATGATGAATGAACCATTGAACTTATTTCCTCTAGGAAGGTTAAAACTCAAGGCAATCTAAGATAATTTCAAATAACTTGTCACAATCACCTTGGTTCACATCCCCTTTGAGGGTCATTGGCTTCCCAAGAAATGCTTGGGGGAAGTGGCTGAACATAGAAGGATGGGACACAATGAAGAATTTGTTCATCCAATCCCTTAGGAGGAGGGAAGACCATAAACCATTTTAGTTCTAGCCTTAGTTGTCAAGGACAAAAAGGGCTTGTTCGACCTGTAGGTCAAACTGTATAAATAAGTTATATGAACCATGCTTAAGGCTAATATACTCACACAACAGATTTCAATAATGCTACAAAGAATACAAATGGCATTTGGATGAAGTTGGGTGAGGGGAATGGCATAAAAAGAGAGGTAATATACAAACAGGGGGTGAAGGGTAAACTTAAGACCCACTACCATTTACTCCCTATAAATAATAATTGTTCTCTCGTCTAGGCCAAAGGAAACTTTAAAGTTGTTAGGGCAATAAGACAACCCATGCTCTTTAGGAATACGATAAGTCTCCCTAAAGAACAACAAGCCATCCCTCATTACCACTAAAGAGTATTCTTGAAGTATTGCAAGAGCCTACCTTGGCAATCTTGCCATTTCCATAAGAAAAATCAAAAAAAGAAGAAACTACAAAGTACCTTAGTAAATAAAAGATTGCCTTAGGTAAGAAAAAAAATAAAAAGAAAATTGGCAATAGAGAGGGCAAGACTAGCAGCAAAAGCACAAGCAGCAAGAAAAGTAAAATCACAATGAGCAGAAAAGTAGAACCACAAGGAGCAGAAAAGTAGAAATAAAAGAATTAGGCCACCTTATATATTAGAAGGGGAAAATTAAAAGTTGTGTCTGAATTAATTAAGATCAACAAACACACTGGCAATTGAAATTTAAAATGGCATGAATTGTCACAAGACATGAATCAACACAACAGTTCAAAAGGCAGCAGATGTGTTGCATACAAAGGAAACCTCTATAAAAGAGCATTCATTAAAAGAAAATGCAATAAGACAAAGGTAATTATTGGCATAAATGCCAAAAACAAAGCCCCCCAAGAGGATTATTGATAGCATAAACATCACCAAACGACCTAAAGTAGGACACTTATCCTTCATGTGGTTGGCACGTGTTTCTTAAAAATACAAAGAATCGAACATGTTTATTTTCGAAGGAGCAAAGATCGAATGAAAGTTGAAAGAAGTGCACCCAAACACCCAAACAATTGAACGAGTACACCGTTCAAATTTCCACAAAAGAACAAATAAAGGTTGACGTTCGAATAAGGCAATCACATAATAAACCCCTCTGAGTTTCATAAAAAAAATAAAGATAAAGCTAATGGATACTATTTTTGGCATGTATGGGATAGATAAAAAAAAATCAAGGTATATATATTCATCATCTACACACAATTGAGGTACGTTACTTTCTAGGGTTTATTGACAAGTGTTGAAGCTAGGATTTAGAATTAAGAAAGACAAATTATAATAATGAACCTACATATCAAATGAATTACAAATCACAAGTTTAAGACAAATAAACTAGTTCAATACTTAAGCACTTCAAAAATAATAACATCAATTAACATCATTTAATTAAAAATTATAATTGCTCTCTACGATTCTTCATGCCTTGATAGTGATGCATAATAACTTCAATATTATAAAATACACTTTTCTTAATAAATGTGATTAAACAATCCGACATCCATTAATCTCCCATCTTGTTGCGTAATCGATCTTTCACAAATTTCATACAGAAAATGCTCTTTCAACTTTAGTGACTGCAACAGGTAGAAGAAGAGCTAGAGTTATCAGCGTATAGACCAATGGATACAGAATACCCTTTCTTGACTCCACCATTTTTTCAGTAAGGTCACCAATTCCTGTCATATTCAAAAACTCACAACTAGGCTTTATATCCATGGTGTTTGTTTTCAATTGATTTTTAAGATCCATGAGTTGGATATCAGAAAAATCGTTAGGATAAAATTGAGCAACACAAAACAACTCATCTTTATTATAAGCAACAAATGAATTAGTTGGCCTCAAGCATGAAAAGCATAAAAGCAACTATGTATTCACTTTATTAAATCATTTATTAATTTCTTAAAGTTGTAAATCTATTACTGCATAAAACAATTCATAATGATGCATATTTGTTACTTTATCAATGTTACATCTAAACCGTTCTTGAGCAATATACAAATCTTCCATATCAAGAACTTGTATGTAATGGTCATTACAAAATAAAGACACTTCATCCAACAAAGAATTTTGTCCATTATCTCACATTAGTTGCAATCGTTGCTTAGCTACCTTAACGAAGGCCATAACATTCGCAATATCTTGTTCTTTTCTTTACAATGTCTGTGATAATTCATAAGTAATTCCTAATATGTGTGTCATTAAATTGAGGCAAAATGCAATATAAAAGGATTGTAATGAATCCAATAAAGTGTAAGTTTCGACTTTTTTTTTTAGACTTTCCATTTTTCCATCACAAATTCGAGAACATTAACAATAGAAGAAAACATCTTAATCAAACTAATTAAAGTATTATAATGTGAATCCCATAGTGTTTCTCCAACCCTTTTAAGAGTAGACTTTTGATTTTTGCCTTGCCCACTTTCAATAGCCTTTGAAACTTTAACAACAAGAGACGTACGTATAAAAGCCTTCAACAACATTTATAACACTTGAAACTAAACTAAAGAGTAAGGTAATGGATATGTGATTTTTTGCAAAAACTACAAATGCTAATTAAAGTTGATGTGCAAAACAATGAACATAAAAAAAGCACTTTCATTCTCTTTTAAAACTAAAGCTTTAAGACCGTTAAACTCACCTTGCATATTGCTTACGCCATCATATCCTTGACTATCTAATCTTGATATACATAGGTTGTGCTTGGAAAATATTGCATCAATTACTGACTTCATTGACAAAGCACTAGTGTCCTTAACATGCACAATGCATAAAAGACATTCAATTACTTTGCATTCCTTATTCACATAGCATATAACAATTGCTATTTGCTCTTTAGTTGATACATCTCGAGCTTCATCCATCAAAATAGAGATTAAAGCACTCCCAAGGTCTTGAATAGAGTTGTTAGTGGTTTCAATTACACAAGCATTCATAATATCTTTTTGAATATTTGAAGATGTCAATTTAAGATTTCCAGGATGCTTATTAATAGCAACTCTTTTGCTATCCTCATTATGATCACAAAGAAGCTTTAACATAGCCTTCAACTTTCCAAGATTAGTTGAATCATTTGATTCATCATGACCATGAGAAAGCTAAAACTTGTCTTAAAAGAAATTGGACATAATCAATCGAACCATTTAAATAAACTCGATAGTCACTTTAAGCTTATTTAGATTGCTTATTGATAATTATTTGAAGATGTTGTTGTTGATTCATCAAAGCTTGACAATTATTGGTAGCCTAATTATGTGTACTATTAGGGCCTCAAACATGCATCTGTAACTTCTTTTTTCTCTTCAAATTACTAAAACCTGCCACAACAAAGGCATCACAACTACTTCTATGCTCTTTACTATTTGATTTGAAAAGGTAACAACACAAGCAATATGTTGTTTCCTTCATTACACAATACTTTACCCATGTAGGGTATTCATCAAACCAGGATGGATTGAATCTTCTAAAGACATTACCTTGTATAGTCTGTTTAAAGTTATGTTGACAAGGATGACAAGGTCCTCTTTGCAAATAAACTCTTCAAATTTCATCCCTTATGTTAGGATGATAATCCATAATTGGTTTTCACAGCGTGAGGTTTGATGGAAGATTTGTTATATCAACCTCATGATAACTTTTCTTTGAGTTGTGACATTATTGATCATGGCTTCTAGGTACTCGAATTGGTGGCATAGTTTTTCTCTTAAAGTACCTTTCCATGATTAAAAAAAGAAAAAAATCAATAATAATTATCATATGTAAAGTATGGTGTAGAAAGCAACTTAAAAAATGCTTATAATATCTTGTTCAATAAATCTTTGTGATTGATGGGTTGAAATTTGTAAATTAGTTCAATATATACTTAAAAATAAATCTAATAATTACTAGTATGTTCTATAGTTTAGGTGTTGAAAATGGAGATAATACTCATTGATTGTAAAATAAAATAAGAAAATTAAAAAAAAATTAGAAAGATGCTCATCCAACTGTATGTGTGTGTTAAGATGTTCAGTCATCAAGTTTTCTAAATTCATGAACATTTTGATATTTTTAGTAAAAAAGCCAACAATTACCCAATCATAACAATTATCCAAAATTTCTTTACATTTGATTGATTTTGAAAATTTTAAATTGATATAACAAATATTATTCATCTTATGATAATAAAATTTACAAATATTAACACAAAGAATATAATCAAGAAAAAAAAAAAGAGATGGAAGATAAATCACTTACCTTTAATTGAAATATCCAAAAGAAAGAAATTCATATGTTGAATTTTTTTGTTGAAGAACTAAAGAAGGTGGAGCCGAATTGCTAAAAGATAAAAAGAAAGAGAAAGTTGATGGTTTTTTTATTGCTATTTCATTTTCTTTTCCTTTCTTTTTGTCATTTAACTCTTAACTTACACTAGAGGAGTCTTTTTTTTTTTTTTTATTCCCAAATATATCATTTATTGTCTTTATCTAATAACTTTTTGACTTTTTATAACAAATATGCAAGTTTTAACTTTTAAGTGAATGACAGAAAAGTATCATAATTTAACAATAAGGTGGGCAAACCCTCAAAATAAGAGAGACAACAAAAACCATTTATATTTAATAATAAAATCTATAACTAGTATTTTTTTTAGAAAAAAAAGGGGTAATTGCCCCCTGCTTTTGTATGTTGCATCACCACCATTATTGACTGCTTAATCACATTCTTAAACTCTCGTCTTCACAAGACAACTCTCAAAACCTTTTCTAATTTAAGCATCAAAGTGATCATGAGAAACACAATCCCCTTTAGCTTACTTTTGCTCATTCTTAACTGGTCATTAGTTCTTTCAAAATATCTAGGAGCCATTAGGAGGCAAGCCTAAGCTCTTGACAAGACATTCTTCACAGAGGCTTTAAGTAATAGGAAGAGTTATAATCAGAGGGAGTCGAGGTCAGTACATATACTAACTCGTGTAAGTAAAACATATCAAAGGATTCTTTCGAATCCATAAGGATTAAGCCCTCCAACATTTTGCTAGGAAGTTTTTGTATTTCCTCAAGCTAATTTTCAGTAATTGAATTAATAAAATGTACAATCATAGTAGCATTAAATAACCCACCACCTTATAGGCAACAAGACAAAATTTTTATTTGAGACACTGCTAAAAATGTGATTCCATTGATAGTACGACTGGTGAGTATTGAACTCACCTTACAATATGAATATTAGCAAATGCAATTTGATTGAGGTGAGTTGATTGATGTATTGGAGAAAATTAGGATTGATGTAAAGCCTTTGCTCAGGCCAACTTACTCAAAGGTATATCCTGAGTGGACGGATAAAATATATCTTTTTCCAAAAGATTATAAGATTCTTTGAGTTTATGCGGGATAAATTATATCTTTTTCTAAAAGGTTATAAGATTCTCGAGTTTATGCTATACTTTGAGAAGGATAATGATTCAACTATTTAGCACATCACTCAATTTTCAATTGCCTATTGAGAAGCAGTCATTGAAGATATCTGAAAACTTCATTTGTTTAGGAATTCTTACTTTCATATGGTACATGAACTCCCAATCGGATTGGTGGCAAGTTGGACAATCATGGAGGAAAAGTTCCATACAGAGTTCTACAATTCCCCTTCTTCAATTATATTGGCCAACCTCACCCAAGCAAAGCAATTAGCGGGAGAGTCAAGCGAGAAGTTCATGTGGAGGTTCAAGAAAGTTTCTACACTATGTCACATGAAGCTTCTTAAGGCGAACTATGTCCTCCTTGCAGTCAATTATACATTGCAGTCAATTTAATATGAATATGTAAGCCAACTAACAACATACAATACTAGAGAAAATAACCAGGATAATGGCTTGTAATATTTTCAGCATAAGTATGAATACATTTGTGGGAAGCACTATAACATCTAAAGTACATAGGGGTAATGGTTTTCCAGGTACTTTGTGACTGTATATTAATTTGAGTAACACCAAGTTGCAATTTGCAGTTAGTCCTCGACGCAGTTCATTTGCTCAGTGCATCTGCTAACCAAACGACACTTGTAGATTTAGTTTCTTCTTCAAAGATGGGGTTTATTGTGGTGAGTATTTTCATGTCATCAGAAATGTTATATGAAGCGACAACCTAATAAAATCATGTAGCATCAGGAAGTTACAGCAGAAATTAGCACAACCTCTCCATTGAGAATCATAGGTCAAAGTAGTACAATTGTAGTAATGATCCTTTACAAATTATTCCATCTTGGTCCCTTTTTGATGATCTACAGTAACAAATCAAATGCATTGCAATCGTGAAAGAGCCCAAATAAGGACTAAAAAGATAGTCTGAAAGCAGAAACAATACCATTTGAGTTTAGACAAAGATAATCATTGCATTGTCATAATTTAAAGCAACTCTGCAACCAGATCCATCACATCATGCTCTATTTTATCAAATGATGAATTATCGACAAATGTGGACCTGAATGCTCACCAGCTTAGAGCTCTTGCAGTAGTAGTGAGGCTTAAATATCTGTCAGGAAAAAAAGAAAATTCCATGTTACAAGAAAAACAACTCATAAATGCCTCCACGGTATAATAAATCTCATAGATAAACAAAATCTATCAATTATTGCAAGAACTCAAACTGCTTGGAAAGTTAGTTTAAAATAACAAGAAAATTTCTCCACAAGCAAACTATCTACATAAAACACAATAACCAGGAACCACCGATTGAAAAGAACTGCTGAATGCGCTAACCTTGAAGGAGATGATTCTATTGGGAGATATAGAGATCTTGTTTAACTATGCAATAGCGCCCAATTGTATTTCCTGTTTCAAAGATAAACTGTTCTTGAAATGTACCCATGCGATTACTAGGAATATCAATAGAAAGATCTTTAAAATTTGGCAATCCCTCTGTCTGTAAACCATCCCCACATATGAGAAACTGATTTCCAACAATAAATGATCCAGATACACGGATTGCAACTCCATTTTCACCATGAGGACGGCACTGTAATTTCTCCACAACATGAACAAGTCTTTCAGAAGGCCAATCGCCAGCTAATGTGCTCCGGATGTTTGACAAGGTTGCAAAGATATCTTTAGGACCAACAGATTGTTTCCCAGAGAAACTAAAATGAAGCAAATATTCTATCTTAGCCAGATGTTTGACAAGGTTGCAAAGATATCTTTAGGACCAACAGAATGTTTCCCAGAGAAACTAAAAAGAAGCAAATATTCTATTTTAGCCTATATGCAAGGGGAAAAAAAAAAACACAACCAACCTGAAATTTCAAATTTTAAAATTAATAAAAGACTAAAGCTCTGTTTATATCAGGACAATTATTTTTCAGGAAACATAATTTGCCTTTCCACTGAACATGGAAAAATTGGTCAATTAAAAATTATGTACTTCATTAAAGTGAATAATAAACAATTTCCTAGGAAAATAACTCGCACTTTGATAATTTGCTTTGACTTCTAATAAAAATTCTCAAAAAGGGCAAAAAAGAAAAAGAAAAATCAAATCACACAGGTGCATATATAATTCATCCACTGACCAACATTGGCGATCACTATTTTTTGTCGATGACTCCTAGTCTTCAAGCGAGCATTGCAATTTACCATTTGTAGTTTTATCCACTACTAAGTGGATTAAAATCCAGTGATACAGTATATGCATATAGATTCAAAAGTTTTCATATATTCTTTGCCAAAAGAAATTAATTATTTATGTTGTACTCCAACAGTAAGTTGATAACTTCTTTGTCAACTATACTGTTGTGATAAAAAAAATTAATTTCTGAAAAAAACTTTCAGATATGGCATTTAAGGAATAAAGCTTATCATTTAGAATGAGAATTCATTACCAAGCACCTCTGCTGGCGTCTTTTTTCTACTCTGTCAACATTTACAGATGGGCATACACTAACTAGCACCATCATTGTTGTCATCATCACTGTTTTATGTTCTCATAAAAGATACCTTTTAATGAATGATTTTGGGATTACAGTTTCCTTATATTCATTGTACTTGGCTATTATAAACATTTTCATGTATTAAGAAAATGGTATTTAAAGTTTAAACAGTTTTTATTATGCCTTTGAATTAGCTACTTAAGAAATACTATATTAACCCCTGTAGTTTATTATTTTGGAATATCAATACCATAAAATAAAACGTTATCTTTTGAAACAAGAACCTTGATGGTTTGACAGCACATAAATTTCTTCCAAAGATTTCTTTTTTCTTTTTTAAAGAATAGCAAATATTAAAAATCCTTCCATCTAAAGCTTCACAGAGCAAATATTGTGAAATTCTTTAGAAGTACAATTTCTCTCATTTCATGTGAAGATAAGAAAAAATATCATTGCACAGCTTTAGTACCTAAAAGTTGAACCTTCAGTATATAATGTCTTTGCGTTCTGCCAGAGCTCATCCGATCCATCAAAAAGTAAGTAATAGTGTATTGTCAGCATCTGGTCATGTAAAAGATATGTATTAAAAAGCATTGTTTATGTTTTCAATATAAGCTGCATGGACAGGATTTACACTACTAGGAAAAAACATACTAGAAGACTGAAAACTATAAGATAAAAAGAAAACATTTTGTAGATCCATCTAAACTAAATGAAAAGTGTCACCCACTTAATCAAGTAATTCGCTGTTACATTGACCTGGACTTTTCTACATGATTGAATTTACACTCATACTAGATGAAGTATACTCCGTACAAAAACCATAAGAAGCATACACAAAGATCTTCAGGTTCAACCTAATATCGAATCAGAAATACTTGTGTATGTCAATGTAGACACATTCACAAATACATTTGAATTGTTACATACTCACATCTGCCAAATCCTTCATTTTTTGTGTTGGATCGAAAACACTTCGGACAAATGCTGCTAGGTCTACATTAGCACCCGCATACTTGGTAATAAATTGGTGTGAAAGAAGCTGCAGTAAGAAAATACCAAATCAATGATGAAAAGTTTAAACGTGTCCTTAATTCAATTCCAGAAATTCAAATATGCTTTTCATTGAACCAAGAAAAATGATGCCAAATAAAAAAATGAATATTTAAAGTAGGAAAAAATACCATCCATTACAATGGATGGTCACATTCATTATTACTCCTCACAATTTAAGAATACAGTGCAAAGGATCTATATGGATGGTCACATTCATTATTACTTCTCACAATTTAAGAATACAGTGCAAAGGATCTATACGTATAAGGGCATTTCAAATGCCAAACACCCGATCCATCATTTGTTTACCTGCTCTGCTGTTGGCCTAGCATCAGGATCCTTCTGGAGGCAAGCATCAATAAAAGAGCAGAACTCTGGAGAAAAATTGTGTTTGGATGGTGATGGTGATGGATCTTCCAAGATCTTCGACAAACAACCAATAATTCAGTTGCACAAGTACGGAATGGCAATATTGGAATGAAAGCTTCATGGTCACATGGCTGTTCAGAAGAATCCATAGAATATATTAAAAAGCATCAAGTATTGTCTCACCTGCAACATAAGATTGACAGGTCCTTCATTAGCCGTATATGGGAACTCCCCTGTGCCACACTCAAAGAGAGCAAGACCAAGACTCCAAATATCAGCTGGATAAGAATAGCTGTCATTTCGAATTCGCTCAGGTGACATATATGTGACAGTCCCAACAAACGTAGCACACTGGAAAATGTCATGTTCAGGAAAAGAATTAGCAACAACTTCATCCATTCAAAAAGACATTTATATCTCTAAGTGACACAGAGAGAAGCACACTTCAAATTAACATGACAAGAAACACTTGCAAAACACAAAAGAAACACAGATGAAGTAGCATATATTACCAACCATTGCCATTGAATTCTCTAGACCAGCACTTATGCCAAAATCTGTTATTTTTGGCTCCCCCTTGAGATTCACAAGCAGATTTGCGGGCTTTATGTCTCTGTGAACTAAATGTCTAACTCCATGTAAGTAGCTTAGTCCCTTGAAGGAGAAAAAGGAGTTATAAACAACATTGAAATAGAATGAAGCACCTAGCTGTCAGATTCAAGATGATGTACAAATAATAATAATAACCACCAAAGCAGGACATAATTTCCTTACATGCAGAAGTGTTCGAAACATATGTGAGAGAACTGATTCAGCTATCCTTTTCCGCACTCTTAAGATATCTGCCAGTGAACCTCCATCCATGTATTCTAAAGCTATGCTTATTTGTCCTGAATCAGGAGTATAAAATGCTCCATGAAATTCCACAAGACCCTCGTAGCAAGGTGCCTCACACAGTGTCCGTATCTCAGTAAGAAGCTGTTGTCTTTTCTCCTAATAGCAGCAAGATCAAGCATGTAAATCAGTAAGAAAATAAATAATACCTTTTACTAATGGTGCTTCCACAATGAAACTTCTCTTCAGACTATTCAAGGACAAGTTAGGGTGTAATTACTCCAAGCTGAATTGAATCCTATCAGGCTCAAACTCAAGCTCGACTTTAAAACTTAAAACTTAAATCGAGCTTCAATTTTAAGCCCGAGCTTGAGCTTAATCGAGTACTTAATCTCGACTCGATTATACTCGTTTATTTATATAATTTTTTTTGTAAATCCTATAAATTGAAATTTTAGCTCAAACAAACTTGATTAGGCATAGATCAATTAAGCTCAATTGGGTAATATTGAAAATATACCTAAACTCAATTAGACTCACGAACCTCTCTAATTGAGTATTTCGATACTCAAATTCAGCTCACTCGATTACTCAAATAGCTCAAGCTTGCGCAATTAATCTCGAGTATTTCTCAAGTTGATTTCGAGTAGTTTGCGAGCTGTCTCGATTTGTTTACATCCCCTAAATAAAGGTAAGAGGCATACTGAGAAAAATGTAAAAACTCATTACTGAAGATGGATAATAATGCTGAAGTGATTTGCTGAGAAATAATCAAAGCAGATCAAGCAAGAATCCCCACATTGTGATATCTACAATGACAATCTTGACAGATAACAAGAAGAGCGTAAAACATGGAATAAGCAACAATCCTAGGATTTGAAAATCTCTAACACATAAGCAAATACTATCTCATCCTAGATACTATATGGTACAACTTGAATTGGAATAGCAAAATATATATCTCCCACCCAATAAAAAAATCAGAGCACAAGAAGTAAGAATCCTACTCCTCACAAAAGACATTAACCAAAAACATGAACAAGAACGAGAAAGCTGCTGACCTTTTCAAAAATATTAATTTTCTTCAGAGCAAGAATTCTATGTGTAGGAATATGTATAGCTCTCTGAACAATACTGCTAGCTCCATTACCTATAGCTCCAAATATTCTCATCTCATGGGAGGCACATCGATATGTTCTCTCACTATGGTCCGTCTCATCAACTGGCGAAGAAGTGCACTTTTGCAATCCTTGCTCATTTATGTTGTACACTCCATATGATCTGCTTAATAAGTTGACAGTTGCACCATCTGACAACTTTGGATACCCAATAACATATCAGCAAAACACCTCTCACTTAACTGCCTAATCCTCTTTAAAAGAAAAACTTACTGTATAAGAATCGCTAGGATCCAAAGTCGATCCAGCTGAGAAGCCCTTCTCAGCATCAAATAATGGTGCAAGCTTCTTTCTTAGTTCCTCCAACCCAGCCATGATATATTGACAACTTATTAGAGTCACAGAAAAACCCGAATTCTTCTCCTTTATTCGATCTGCACATAAAAAAACTCATTTGATGCTTCTGAACAAGAAAAATACAAGACATCATAATAAATCAAAGATGTGAGATTCAACATAGGCTTCAAATCTAAAAGTTGATCCATTTATTTGCTGTATCTCACAAACCTACTGTAATTGTATTACCAAAAAAGTGCATATATCAAAATAATCACCCTCACACTTAGCTCAAAGAAAACATCACCACCAACTTAATGTACAACATTTCTTGAAATCGAGTGCATTAGCATTAAAGAATTTATTCAATTAATCCCATCTAATTAACCAAATTTTGAAATTTAGTCCCAAGCAGAACTACAAATTTTAAACTTCAACAAAGAACATTTTGCTTCATCACTTCTGACCAATTTGGCATATTTTAGTTATCAAGACCGTAATTTTAGCAACTTAAAATAAAGTGGGAACCTAATTCAGACCCAGAAAAATCTGCAGCATAAAATCGTCAATCATGAAAGGCAATGAAAACCTAGATATGAATCAAAGAATAGAAACAATAATTCTGAGAAAAAAAAATTAAAAAGTAGTATTTGGATGATAAGTTATACTACTTACAAGAGAAAGGTAATTCAAGGATTAGGTATGAATCGATTTACAGTTTTGGTTTCAGTGGAATCAAACTGCAATTGATCGTGCTTTCATATGGTTGCTTGCTCGAGTCCTGGGAGGATTTCCACTCCCACCCAACAAAAACGGGGACGGATATCCCCGTTTTCTTGCTAACTAGCGTAGCGGAAATGTTAAACTGCATAGAGCACAAATAAATTCCTTTTATAAATAAGGATAACATAAATTCATTAAAATTATTTTCAATTTTATATTATTTTATTAAAATCATTGTTAATTTTATATTATTTTATTATAAAGTCTAAAATACTAATTGAAAAAAATATTAATTTAGAAATGTCTAGTGAACGAGACGGGTGTTATCTTTAATCTCTTGTCCTAACCTTCTGATAGAGAGAATTTTTTTTTTTTATTTTCATTTTTGCAAATATTTTTTGTCCCATAGAAATTTTCCACAAGATAAATATTTTTATTTTTTTTTATTTTTAAAATATAATTTATTAAATTATAAAATAAAAATTTTTATGCTAAAAACTAATAAATATATAAAAATATGTAATTATACACAATATATATATATATATATATATATATCTAATAAATATAAAAACTTATGAAACTATATTTAATTTTTTCAAATCTCACGAGAATTCACTTTGGAAGTTGTCATGGGATCCACAAGACGAGGATGTAATTTCATTTTCGTTTCATAGAAGAGAAAGGACAAAAAATCTCTACTTTGTCTTAGAAAAAACTTTAGGATTACTGAAAAATAATTTTAAAAAACAATAGCTTTTCTAAAAAATGATCATCATATCATTTAAAATATTTGTATTTTTCTCTCTGTTATCATAAATTTGCACAATTTCAAAAAAAATTATCACAAATAATTTCAACATTACTAATCATGAAAAATTGATAAAATTATTTCAATTTTCCTGATTTTTACCTTAAAATTAGGGAAGAAGTAGAATTTCTGACTTGGATTCATCACATTTTAAATCACTACTGGTGGTGCTATTTCTCTGTAGTAGTAATATTTTTGCACATTATTATATTTTTGTTCAACTCATTTCTTCATATATCGGCTATAGTTGGATGAATAAATAGAATTATTATTTCGCGAAAATATTGTTTTTTCACTTTCTTCAATCAATCAATTTTGATTTATAGAAAATTTTATTGTCAAAATGAATCTATATTTTAGAGGTTTAGAGATTCAAGATTCTTTAAAGGAATTTAAGGATTTCGAAATTTGTAGAAAGTTGTATTTTTGCCGAAATATGCCTTTTTTAATATTAATTTTTAATTTTCTCTTTTAAAAAATTGATTTTATAATTATTAAATTATGTCGCTCTCCTCAGTCAATTTTTTGGACTTTTATGATGAAATAATACAAGATCAGATATAATTTTGATAAAATAGTATAAAATCAGGATAATTTTGACAAAAAAAATTATTTTGTCCTCATTTGTCACTTTATTACAAATTAAAATACTTATTTAGCCCTTTAGTCAAATTTAAACAAACGACTTTTAGATTTTTTAATAATTTTAAATTTCAGATTTTTTTAAAGTATATATATATTAGGGTGGGTAGTACCGCTCAGATTGCGACCAATCTTTCTAACCGCGAGCGGGCCGGACTTAGAGTGCGTATATATTCATTCTAAACTTAAAATTATTTAATGAAAATTTGATCATTTATTTTAATTAAATTATTAAGAAAATGACATTTAAAAATAGAAGGAACTAGATTAGCATGTCAGTAATCGAAATTTGTATTCAATAATTGAATACATATCTCAATATTTCATGAATTATCATTGGTAATGATAGATTGATGAAATGAATTATTAACATTTTATAAGTAATGGTAAAAAAATATTCTCAGTCAACTCAAGTGAGGATTTTGGTAAAAAAATTCTCAAAATTCAAATATATATATACTGTAATTTCTTTTTTATTCAGATTCAAACTACGTGGATTTTGATCCATTAAATCCACCAAATAGATATATACACGTGCAAATTCAAAATTCTAAGTTCAAGTCCGCCTTTTATCCAAAATATTTCTTTTGTATACACTATTAAAGTATTTTTCCAAAATACTTACAAAATAAAATTTCCTTTGAAAATTATGTAAATTAACCATCAAACTATTTTTTTTAAAAAATTTCCATTAAAAATATATTTGACCTTATAATTTACTCAATAATTCTTGAGAAAATACACTAAATATATTGCCAGAATACAAATCAAATTAACATTTAAAATGATAAATGTTTCATAATAAATTGAAAATACAACTAAATAAAGTTGGAAAATATCTTTAAATATACATTAATTCAATTATGACTTTAATTAAGAAGTATAAATCCTTAATTTTTAAAGGATATTTCAAAACAATAATTGTATATCGATCCATAATGTTGACAATACCTTCTCTATCATAGAGTACAATCTGAGTCATTTCAAGCACAACTTATAAATATTGGGAATCTACAGCATTTTTAAAAGAAAACAATCATACCAAACTTTGATATGAATTGATTAAGTACATGTTTGGCCTATTTAAGTGCAAAAAATAAATATAACACTTTTAGAAACTTAGCTAGAAATAAGATTAATTCATTTAGCAAAAAAAAAAAAAAGAGAGAGAGAAAAGAAACATGATTTAAAATGAATGGGAATTAAGAACTCACTATGATAAAACAATTACCCCAGGTCACCAAATTAATTCTATGTAGGATAGTCAATATCATTACAAAATATTTAATGGACTTTCAATTTTATGTCCAGATTGTTGTCCACTATATATTAAGAAGAAAAAGAATATAAACGGTTGATGAAATTTTTTCCAATAAAGTAAGACTACATAGATTTGTAGAAAAATAAAAACAAAGCACATTTCAAATAAAAAATTTATAAAATTAATTTTTAATTTATTATGAATTGCAAGTTTTGTTAAAAAAAAAAAAGCCTTTTATTTTCCTTAATCCATTTGGATAGGCCATGATTGATCCAAAAATTTTTGAGCCATTTCAAGTCGAATCATTTTTCTTTGTTTAGGTTTGGATTATATCAGAAATTGTCATCTCTACTGCTTATTGAATACTATAGAGAATAAAAGTCTTTACTGATTTAGATGGTGTGAAAGAATTGTAATGATCATGTTTAAAGTTCACTGCATCCATTTTATTAATGAAATTTGCTCTAAACTTCAAATATGATAATTATAATTATGTATTGCATCAGTAAATATTGAGTGTAAGTGCATGAGGTAATATATACTTCAAATTTGTGAACATAAATTTTCTAGCACTACTAAACTATTTCTTCAAAACACTTACAAAATAATATTTTTCCTTGAAAAAATTTTAAATTAACCATCAAATCAATTTTTGCAAAATAATTATTTTCCATCGAAAATATATTTAACCTTATAATTTTACTCAATAACTCTTGAAAAAATGCTCTAAATATATTCTCACAATGTAAACCGAATTAATATTCAAAATGATAATTATTTCACAATAAATTGAAAGTACAACTCAATACAGTTCAAAAATATCTTCAAATATATATTAATTCAACTCCGACTTTAGTTAATAAATATATGCCCTTAATTTTCTGATGACATCTTAAAACAAGAATTGTGGATCGATGCATAATGTTGATAATACCTTTTCTATTTAGAGTATAATTTGGATCCTTCCAAGCACAACTTTATACACATTGGAGATTTGTAATATTTTTTTTAAAAAAATCATATCATACTCTAATATGAATAATTAAGTACATGTTTTATCTATTTATATAGCACTTTTAGAAAACTAGCTAGAAATAATGGTTCAATTCTTTTAGCAAAATAATAAAGGAAAGGAAAAGAAACATGATTTAAAATAAATGGAAGTTAAGAACTCACCATGATAAAATAAATGAGTAAAACCCTAGGTTACCTAATTAATTTCATGTATGATAGCCAGTATCATTACAAATAGTTCAATGAACTTTAATTTATAGTCCAGCTTGTCCACTACATATTAATACTAAAAGTATATAAATGGTTAAGGGAATTTTCTCCAATAAAGTAACACTATATATAGTTATACAAAGCAAAAATACATATTCTAAATAAAAAAAATTACAAAATTAGTTTTAAATTGTGAGGGATTGCATTGTGTTTTGCTAAAAGAAATCTTTTATTTTTCCTTGACCCATTTGCATAAGGTCATAGTTGACCTGAATGGGTCAAATTCGACCCAAAATTTTTTGGATCATTTCAAGTTCAATCATTTTTCTTTTTGGCTGAGTTTGGATTGGGCCCAAAATTTTCATCCGTACTGTTTATAAATTACTATAGAAAATAAAACTCTTTATTGATTCAAATGTTGTATAAGAATTGTAATGATCATGTTTAAAGTTCAACGCGTCCATATTATTAATGAAAATTGCTCTAAACTTCAAATATGATAATCATAATTATGCAGTGCATCAATGCAACAATAAAAATTGAATGTAAGTGCACGAGGCAATATATACTTTAAATTTGTGAATATAACTTCTCTAGCACTACTAAAGTAATTCTTCAAAATAGTTACAAAATAATTTTTTTCATTGAAAATATTTAAATTAACCACCAAACCAATTTTTGTAAAATAATTATTTTCCATTGAAAGTATATTTAACCTTATAATTTACTCAAGAATCCTTAGAAAATACTCCAAATATATTGTTACAATGCAAACCAAATTAACACTTAAAATGATAATCGTTTCATAATAAACTAAAAGTACACCCAAGTAAAGTTCAAAAATATCTTTAAATATACATTAATTCAACTCTCACTTTAATTAAGAAGTATATGTCCTTAATTTTATGAGAACATCTTGAAACAACAACTATAGATTGATGCATAATATTGACAATACCTTTTCTATAATAGAGTACAATCTAGGTAATTCCAAGTATAATTCTATATACTTAAAGGATTTGTAATATTTTTAAAAGAAACCAATCATACCATACTTTGATATGAATTAATTAAGTACATGTCTAGTCAATTTATATGCAAAAAATAAGTATAACACCTTTAGAAAACTAGCTAGAAATAAGGGTTTAATTTTTTAGCCAAAAAAAAAAAAAGAAAAAGAAAACGAAAAGAAATATAATTTAAAATAAATGGGTGTTAAGAACTCATCATGACAAAATAATTGGGTAAAACCTTCGGTTACCCAATTAATTCCATGTAGGATAGTCAATATCGTTACGAATAGTTTAATGAACTATGAATTTCTTATTCAGATTGTTATCCACTATATATTAAGAAGAAAAAGTTCATAAATAGTGATGGAGTTTTCTCCAATGAAGTAATATTACATAGAGTTGTACAATAACAAAAACTTTAATTTATTAGGGATTAGGTTTTATATTTTGCTAAAAGAAGACTTCTATTTTCTCCTGACCATTCGGATTAGGTCATAATTGAACCAAATGGGTTATTTTGAAGTTCAATGTGTCCATCTTTTTAATGGAATTCGCTCTAAACTTTAAATATAATAATTATAATTATGCATTGCATCAATGGAATAGTAAATATAGAATATAAGTGAATGAGGTAATGAATACTTCAAATTTATGAACATATGTTCTCTAACACTACTAAAGCATTTCTCTAAAACACTTACAAAATAATATTTTCCCTTGAAAAAGATTTAAATTAACCATCAAATCAATTTTTGCCAAATAATTACTTTCCATTGAAAATATATACAACCTTATAATTTATTCAATAACCCTTGGAAAAATACTCCAAATATATTATCACAATGGAAACCAATTTAACATTTAAAATGATAATTGTTTCATAATAAACTAAAACTACACTCAAATTTTGAAAATATCTTTAAATATATATTAATTCAAGTTTGACTTTAATTAAGAAGTCTATGTCCTTAATTTTCAGAGGACATCTCAAAACAGTAATTGTAGATCGATACATGATGTTTATAATACATTCTCTATAATAGAGTACAATATGGGTTATTCCAATAACTCTATACACACTAGGGATATGTAATATTTTTAAAAGAAAACAATTACACTATATTTTGACATGAATTAATTAAAGCAAAAAGAAATACAATTTAAAATAAATGAGAGTGAAGAACTCACCATGATAAAATGTTTGGGTAAACCCTAGGTTCACCAATTAATACCATGTCGGATAGTCAATATTGTTACAAATTCAATGGACTTTCAACTTCTTATCTAGATTGTTATCCACTGCATATTAAGAAGAAAAAGTATATAAATGATTGATAGAGTTTTCTCTAATAAAGTAACACTACATAAAGTTATACAAAAACAAAAATAAAGCATAATTCGAATAAAAAATTTACAAAATTAATTTTAATTTATTAGGCAATGAATTTTATGTGTTGCTGAAAGAAGCTTTGTATTTTTCCTTGATCCATTTGGATAGGCTCATAGTGGACCAAAATGGATCAAATTTGATTCAAAAATTTTTGAGTCATTTCAAGTCGGGTTATTATTTTTTTTTTTTTTGTTAGGTTTGGTTTGGGTTAGAAATTGTTATCGCTACTGCTTATACAATACCACACAGAATAAAATTTTTTACTGATTTAGATGGAGTGTAAAGATTGTGATGATCATATTTGAGTGCATCTATTTTATTAATGAAATTTGCTCTAAATTTCAAATATGATAGTTATAATTATGCATTGCATCAATGCAATAGCAAATATAGAATATAAGTGCATGAGGTAATGTATATTTCAAATTTGTGAATATAAATTCTCTAACACTACTAAAGCATTTCTCCAAAACAATTACAAAATAATTCTTTTCCTTAAAAAAGATTTAAATTAGCCATCAAACTAATTTTTACAAAATAATTATTTTCCATTGAAAATACATTTGACCTTATAATTTACTCAATAACCTTTGAAAAAAATATGCAAATGTATTATCACAATGCAAATCAAATTAACATTTAAAATGATAATTATTTCATAATAAACTGAAAGTTCAACTAAATAAAGTTCAAAAATATCTTTAAATATGCATTAATTCAACTCTGACTTTAATTAAGAAGTTTACATCCTTAATTTTCTGAGGACATCTCAAAGCAACAAGTATAAATCAGTGCATAATATTGATATTACTTCATGCATAGTAGAGTATAATTTAGGTCATTCTAAGCACAACTCTGTGCTCATTTGGGATTTGGAATATATTTTAAAAGAAAACAGTCATCATATTTTGATATCAATTACCTAAGTACATGTGTATTCTATCTATGTACAAAAAATAAGCATATAACTTTTAGAAAAACTAGCTAGAAATAAGGGTTCAATTCTTTTAAGAAAGAGAAGGAAAAAAAAAAAGAAATATGATTTAAAATAAATGGGAGTTAAAAACTCACCATGATAAAGCAATTGTGTAAAACGCTATGTTACCCAATTAATTCCATGTGGGATAGTCAATATCTTTACTAATAGTTTAATGGTCTTTGAATTTCTTGTCCAAATTGTTGTCCACTATATTAAAAAAATATATATAAATGGTTAATGGAGTTTTTTTCCAATAAAGCACCACTACGTAGAGTTATACAAAAATAAAAACAAAGCATATTTCAAATTAAAAAGTTACAAATTTAATTTTAATTTATTAGGGATTGCATCTTGTGTTTTGCTAAAATAAGCCTTTTTGTTTTCCCTTGACCCATTTGGATCGAGTCATGGTTGATCCGAATGGATCAAATTTGATCAAAAAATTTTGGATCATTTCAAGTGGGTCATTTTTCTTTTCAGTTGGATTTGGATTCAATAAAAAATTTTCACCTCTATTGCTTACAATACAGTAGAGAGTAAAAGTTTTTATTGACTTGAATGTGTTGTAAGAATTGTAATGATCATGTTTAAAGTTTAGAATGTTCATCTTATTGATGAAATTTGCTCTAAACTTTAAATATGATCATTATAATTATGCGCATTACATAAGTGAAATAGTAAATATGGAATGTAACTGCATGAGATAATGTATACATTAAATTTGTGGATATAAATTCTCTAACACTACTAAAATATTTTTCCAAAACACTTGCAAAATAATTCTTTTTTACTTGAAAAAAAAGATTTGAATTAACCATCAAACCAATTTTCACAAAATATTTGTTTTCCATTTAAAATGCATTTAACCTTATACTTTACTCGATAACATTTAAAAAAAATACTCCAAACATATCATTACATTTCAAACCAAATTTACTTTTGAAACGATAATTATTTCATAATAAACAAAAATACAATTCAATAAAGTTTGAAACTATCTTTAATCATACATTAATTTGACCATAACTTTAATGAAGATATATGTATCCTTAACTAAGGACATCTCAAATCAAGAATTGTAGATCGACTCATAATGTTGACAATACTTTTTCTAAAATAAACTACAATATGGGACATTCCAAGCACAACTCTACACACATTGGGATTTGTAATATTATTTAAAAGAAAACAATCATACCATACTTTATGTTTGGTCTATTTATGTGCAAAAAATAAGTACAACACCTTTAGAAAACTAGCTAGAAATAAGGGTTCAATTATTTTAGCAAAAAAAAAGAAAAGAAAAGAAAAGAAACATGATTTAAAATAAATAGGAGTTAAGAACTCACCATGATAAAATAATTGCGTAAAACCCTAGGTTACCCAATTAAATCCATATAGAATAGTGAATATCATTATGAATACTTCAATGGACTATGAATTTCTTGTCTAGATTGTTGTCCACTGCTTATTAAGAAGAAAAAGTATATAACTAGTTGATGGAGTTTTCTCTGATAAAGTAATACTATATAGAGTTGTACAAAACCAAAAACAAAAACAAAGCATATTCCAAATAAAAAATTTGCAAAATTAATTTTAATTTGATTTCAATATTTGAATCTTTTTAGAAAGTAAGTTAATCAAATTACCAAGACAATTTAAATATTTATAATGAGACCAAAATTTCTAATGTTATTGCTTGCTATAGTGAACCGCTAAATATAGAAAGGAAGTACTACTTACATTGGATTCAATGGCTATAGAATAGGAGATTAAATTGGTAATTATATAAGTCATTCTATAAAATATGCCTTTATTTCTCCATGTAGGTAAATATTTTTGCAATTCAACTAATTAGTTTTTTTTATAAGTACTTAGAAGCTTAACAAGTAAACAAGGATTAACTTCTACACTAAGAATATAACATTTTTCAATTAATGGTTAATGGTTATTTTTTATCCTAATTGTTACTATTAAGTTTAATTTGATAAATAACTTTAATTATCAAATCCATGCATATTGAATAATACATTATCTTCTTTCATTGACTGAAAAGCATTTCTTTTGAAAAGCAAAGATATACAAAGATGTCACCATATCTTACTATATTTGCTTAATTTCTGGAGTATAATTATGACATTATTTTTATCTTTATGATTTTTTTAGAAGGAAAGATATATAAAGATGTGACTATATCTAGATAGGCTAGCGCATCAACCATCTGTTTATATATTTGCATATTTATAATGATGCATGTAGTTATAAAAATGATGATTACACATCATGCACACACTAGCTAGTCTACCAAATTATAAAGCATCCAGTTTCCAATTTCATGCACACACACACACTTGCCTTTTTCCCTTTGATTATATATATATACATATGCACTTTATATCTCAATCTATTGAAAATCACATTTCTAGTCTAATAAAAAAAAAAGGATATAGATTGATATTATATCTATGTATATTAAACTACAAAGGAAAATTTTTTTCATTATTGTTTAATTAAACCACATAATTAATTGATATATTTTAAATTATTGTATTTTTAATATGTGTATAAATCTTTTTATACAAAACTAAAATTGAAATTATTTTGTAACTATTTTGTAAAAGAATTTCAACATAGTAATCTACCATTTTATTTTATCTTATTTTTCAAATTAAATTCGATCATATAATTAGGATATGAAAAGTTGTCATTGCAATATGATTATAAATATTTTTAAATGATAAAAACAAGTCATATTGAAAAGGCTAAAGAAAAAAAAAATTACTCACATGAAGTATATGAAATTCTATGTCAAAAAAAAAAAAAGTTACACATAGGTGAAGTAAAATTTGAAAATTAAAAAGAGAGCATTTAGATTGTACTATAAAGAAAAGGAAATAAAGATAATCAAAGGATTTATTTTTGTAATGACTATAATAGTTGTCATTAAAAAATATAATTTTATGGGCCATTGGACTTGGTTAATAAACCCTAAGCTAGTTGTTTATTATTATTTAATTTCAATTTCGTCTATAGTAAATTTCAAAGTGTATTAAAATCAATTATTTATAGTTAAATTACTAATAAGGAAAAAAGACAAAAAAAGCCAATAAAAAGAGACTAATTCCAAACAGACATTGGAATACAATTAGTGAGTATATATAATAAAACTAGGTACGTAAGTTATTGAATACAAGCAATGAGACTAAAAATAGGCCTAATGATCTTAACTATCCTGAACTTTAATCATTTTCTCAATTCCATCTTCACTTTCAAAATGTATCATCTATCATAAATGCTTTTGATTTGAAATCTATTCAAGTCCTCATTTGGCATGTGTCACGAATGACGTAGTGGCCTAAGCCCTACTAAGGTGGAATAACACTTCATCAACTCCTTTAGGTCTAATTTCTCATTTGTTTTGAATTTTAGTCATTTTTTCATATCTATCTTAACTTCTAAAATGTGTCAATTCAAATATACTAATTTACTCTGAGTAAATTGCATCCAAGGTCACTTAACTTTGGGATCCATTCTATTATGGTCACTTATTAAAAAATTTCATTATTTCAGTGTTATAAATATATAATTTATATTATTGTAGTTATTAGCTCTAATTTTTTATCAAGGATCCTGATACCTATTTAAGAGATAGTGATTATGATTTTGAGGATGATGATGAGTTGTATAGTTGATGAAGATATTGACTTATATATGCCTATATGATCTTTTAGAAAGAAAAGTGAGAAGAATAAAGACAGAGGCAACGATAAAGGGATAGATATAGAGGGTAATGTAGAAGGGGATGATGTTAGGGGTCAAATGATGAGAAGTATCCAGATTCATATATGTTACTTAGTAAATCTAAAACTGATAGTAATGGTAAGAGTAGAGGTGGAAGGTTTACGTACCCAGAATTTATGGTTGTGAGGGATATGAGAGACTCGACATTTAAACTTGAAATGAAATTTAAAAACTTTGATGAGTATAAGTTTGTTGTTAGGGAATAGGCAATCAAGCATAAATGGCAGATTAGGTTAAGCCTAGTGATACTAAAAGATACATGGTAAAATGTAAAAAAAGGTGTGGGTTTTGCCTATTATATCTACCAATTGTAAATGATCCTAGCACAACCCAAATAAATTTGGATGTGTTTACTCATACTTGCTCTAAAGATCACAATATTGGACATGTGACCTTTAAATGGCTTCTAAAGAGGCATTTGGAGACCATTAGGTTGATCTAACTTGAAACTTGAATAGGTTCATCAAAACTGTTAAGGAGGAGCTACAAATTAACGTCACTTGGAGTAGAGCAATAAAATTATTGATGGTGATGAAAAGGATCAGTTTAGGAGATTAAAAGATTACAAGTTGAAGTTATTGGGAACTAACCCCGATAGTTCAATTCATTTTTGAGATAGTGATAAGGGGTGTTCTTAAGCATGTATGTTTGTCTAAGCCCTTTGAAAGAAGCATTTTATACTAGATGTAGACCTATAATAAGTGTAGATAGGAGTTTTTTAAAAGGTATATATAGGGAGCAACTATTGTTGACTATTGGAATTGATGCAAATGACTGCACATTTTCATTTGTTTGGGTTGTGGTAAGGAGAGAGAATAAAGAAGCTTGGAGTTGGTTTTTGGCACAACTTGCACTTGATTTTGGGATCCAATCCAACCTATGGCATTAGACTTTTATGTCAGACAGACAAAAGGTGAGCTTGATGCATAATATTTTTCATTCTTTTTATGCATTTCAATTTGTTTTTTGTATGTATTAATAATGTATTAGTTTGCATTTTAGTAACACACTTCATTTTTCTTTTTGTTTATGCATAATAAAGTTTCTTTTTGTTTGTTGGTTTAGCCATTTCAGTTTGCATATGTATTGCTGCATATGTTAGTTTGCATATATTAGTTTTTATTTCACTTTTTCATTTTGTGTTTGCATAATATAGTTTGTTTCCCTTTGTTATTATAGCTATTTCATTAGCCTTTTTAGTTTTTTTTTTCCTTTGCATTTCAATTTGTTTTCCATTTCAATAGCCATTTTTAGTTTGCATATGTTACTTTGCAATTAATTTTTTACATAATAAATGTTGTTTTCCTTTTTAGTAATTCTTTGCTTATATGGTCAGGGTCTAACCTACTATGAATGAGTTATTTCCTGCATGTGAAAAGAGATTTTGTGTTAGACATATTTATACCAAATTTGGGAAAGATTTTAAAGGGAAAGAGATGTAGGATTTGTTATGGAATGCTGCTAAAACTAGCTATGAAAATAAGCTTAGGGATAAACTTGATGAGATGGGTAAAATAAATGAGGATGCATATAGGTATTTAAGTAATATTGATCCTAAACACTAGACAAGGTCATATTTTAAGACTCATTCAAAGTGTGACATGTTATTGAATAATATGTGTGAATGTTTTAATTCATACATTCTGGATGCTAAGGGAAAGGGATAATAACTATGTTAGAGATGATAAGAACAAAATTGATAAAAAGGTTACATAGGAAGAGAGATTTGATGAAGAAAGCTAAAGGTCATTTATGTCCTAAAATATAAAAAAAAGTGAGATAAGATTAACTAGTGGAGCCACCGGTAGGAAAGTGTTTAGTCAGGAAGGAACAAGTTTTAGGTGGTAAGTCCTAGAGGTCAGTATGTGGTTAATAAGAAAGAGAAAAGTTGCAGTTGTAAAAGATGGGGCTTGAATGGAATCCCATATGCACATGTTATTATTGCCCTTCATCTCAACAAATGAGAAGGTAGAATGTTGGACTACAGTTGGTCAAACCTAAGTGAAAACTCTCTTTTGAACTTGACAATATAGATTGAAAGATTCTAACATCATTTCTAATTGTTGTTTATGCAAAAATTAAGTTAGGAACTTATTGAAAGTTGAATGGAAGTGATTGGAAGCTAAATACCGAAAGCACTAAAATTGTCTCCTAAGTCTAGATTGGGATCTGAGGTTAGTGACTGTTATCTCAAGAAAAATTAGAAACAAAAGCTCTAGTCTGTTTCACGATGCTATCGTGAATTAGATCACGACCATTATTTTTAAATGAACAAAGATAAACCCTAGATAACCAACAAAGCTAAGCCATATGTCAAAAAAATAATTTGAAGTTCAAAATTTGCAGGAGCGACATTTTGGTAGTGATCGCAATTTACCAAATCTTAGAATATCAAAACTTCAGTTGGATTCACGGTAGATGTAACGACCAGATTTCTAAAATCACGACAACAACTTTTGATAACTGTTAGAGGGTTCCAATGACTAATTTTTTAAAAAACCAATGCATGAACGCCAAATGTCTTTCAACCTGACAAACATTAAATGTAGGATTTTGCCACCAACTTTGGAGATTTGGAGATAGCTTAATTTGTAACAGCTATTTGGTGGTTGGAACTTATAAATACTTCACCAAATGGCTTTGAATACAAGAGGATAGCACTTAATTATGGCCAAACTCTTGCAATTTGATTTCTCAACACCTTAACTCATTTATTCTTTGCACTTTAAATTGTTGAAGGTTAAATTTTAGTCTTAAACTCTTGGGACTAGGTTTTGGAGTGGGCTTAAGTGATAAAACTCTTATGTAAGGTTATGTGTGAGCCTTAAACACAATTATAATTGGGTTATTATGAGCCTAAATACTAAGTTTAGTGTGAGCTTGTAAAACACCATTAAGAGTTAGTAAAATACCGAATTGGTGAATTGAAAAGTAGACATAAAGTTGGTTAATACCTGAATCACTATAAATCTACTTATGTTCATTCTTCTCTTACTCTTTCTCTAAACTTTAAATCACTTGCATTCCCTCTAAATTTTAAATTTTTCACTAATTAAACTTTCATTTTTAGTACACAAGGGCCAACATAGAGGATTATGTCAATGAGGTTCATAGGGTAGAAAATTATTTGAAAACTTATTCATATTGTATCAATCCTATCAATGGACTTGATTTTATGGCCTATGAGTAATGAGGAGCCATTTTTTCCACTTGAGAAACCTAAGCCTAAGAAGAAGAAAGGTTACATTGAGAAGGAAGGAGGCTGAGGAGTTAAAAAGGGCTTTAAATAAAGGAAAAACATTAAAAAAAAAAGGAGTTATGATCAGTCATGGAAGATGTGGTGAGATTGGCCATAATAGCAGAGCTTGCAAAAAGGAGTTACCTCAAAAAAGACCTAGTAAATTGGCTATGAGTATTATTTCTCATTAAATATGAATATAATGTTATAATGTAATATATATAACTAAGACATATTTAATATAATTATGGCTAACTTAATCATTTCAGGCAAGTTACATTGCAAAGAAGAAAAAAGCAGAAGGAGAATCATCTTAAAATCCAGCTCAAACATCCAATCTAACTCAAGCATCAAATGCCAGCAGAGTTTGTACCGTCCAATGGATGCTAGATGTAAGCTTTTATGAACTTAATCATTTTAGTTTCCATATTTATATTGCAAACTGAATTTGTGATGGGTGGTCTAATAGGGTAGTAACAAAGTTGTTAATTACATAATGCTCAATGACGTTCTCAACACACCAAACTTTAAAAGTGACGTACCAATATTCAACTCCCAACTAAGCACACAAGTTCACCCTATGTCTCAGAGTCCTACTTATAAATATTCTTTCTATCAACCACAGCCTTGCAATAACGATGATGCAAAAATGCTTATTCAAGCTATACTGACAGATGATGATGATGAATGCAATGCACAGGCTCAACAAGAGGTAAAATACTAATGACATTTCATTTATATATAGTTATGATATTTATATTTGATAATAATTTCTTTTTATATTATGTAAGAATGAGAATAAAGAAGGAAAACTAAAAAATTTGTGAAGCTAATTGAAGTTGATAAAAATAAGTCAAATGCATCAAGTAACCCCTACAGACCTATCACCAGGAACTTTAAAACCACAAGCTAGGGCGCATGTACTTCAAAGGCAGCATGTTGATGTGAAGAGAAGTAAAGCATAACTGCCACCAAGTTTATCTAAGGATCCAAGTCATGCTCCTAAACCTTTTACTAGACCTTGTAAGAAGCATATTGAACAACTCCCTAAAGCGCCATTAAAAGATAAAAAGTCATTGAAGAAATAAGATGGCATATCAATGAAGATTCAAGATGGAACAACAGTGAAGAACAAGTTGAGGCAGCAATGAATGAAGAACATTACAACCTTTACACCTTCATTCAAACTAAAAACTCTAGGATAAACAAGTAACTACTATGACAAGGCTTTTTTGGATATTTAAATTGATATGGTTTTTTGGTTTCTAAAATTACCACATTATACCTTGGTAGATAATGTGAATAGGCATTTTTTGTATAATTGAACCATGCATGTCATTCCCTTTATTTTGGTTCACATGTGGCAGATAAGGTTCAATGATAATGGTATAAATGATATTTTTTTTTTTGTTGTAAATGCCAATATGGACTAGGGTAAAAATGATATAGAATACATAATATAGATGTTTAATTATATTATTGCTATTGCAACAATTTTCGAGTTAAAATTGTTATTATTATTGTTATTAATATTCAGCCAAATTTGAGCTAACATTCTAACATTTGACTATTATTGTTTACCTCATAATCAATTATTATTAAGTTTTAAACTCAATAAGTTATTAACTAATGTACTAAGTGAATAAGTTATTAATAACATAATAACTTATTATTAAGTTAATAAGTTATTATTAAGTTAATAATTTGTTACTAATTATTACTAACTTAGGATTCTATTTTTGTAGACTTTGTTCATGTTGTTTTTTTTTTGTTTGTTCAACTTATTAATATTTATGAAGAGGTTCAACATACTTGTTAATAATAACAATAATTATAACAAAAATATTTATAATAAAAAGAATTATAACAAAAATATTCATAATTTTTCATTAAATTAAATTCATTCTTACAATCCATACTTCCCTTGCAACCCATACATACACATACAAAAAATTCCTAAGTCCCAAATCCTAATTCCCCTCATCTCCACAACTCTACTTAGCCATTAAAATTGCTAATAGTGTCCTCATACAAAAAACCAATATTACATCAGAAATCCAACAACCCTTTCCCCTTTTTTTCCTAAATTACCCTTTCCATCCTCAAAGATGATATCCTGAGAATTAGTTTCAACTTCATCTCTGAATCTCTCAATCTTCTGTCTGCCAGTAGCTTCAAGCTCAATCTCTAGATCTTCATGACTGCCAGCCCTCTTCATCGGTAGCACTATTGCCTCCTTCAGTCTATCATTCATGAAAGTTTCCTCTATTAGTTAAACATAATACCATTTGAAATATGTACAGTACATCCCAGGACCCAATTGCAGATGAAACATATAAATTACATCTAATATTTACAATTTTAGTAATTACTCATACAAATCACTTACCTCATAATTCTTACATCCAAAAAAGCATCTTTCTAGTTTCAGAGTCGTCCTTGATGTCTTCAAAGTTGATCCATGGCCACAATTGCAAAGTGGAAATCCAAGATGCATCATATTAATGGATCGAATTTTGGGAAAGAGCTACGGTTTTGGATTTGGGAATTTAGGGTTTGAGTTGTGAGTTTTGATTTTGGGATTTATGTTTTTAATGTTTAAAGAAGTTAACTTTCATTTTTTACTGGGTTAACAACTGAGAGAGGGAGGGCAAAAGAGACAATTGACACTGGGGGCATTTTAGTCTCTTAAGTGGAGTTAACTGGATGAGTAAGTAATGGTGAGCCATGTCATGATCGATTTTGTGTTGATTGGTCAGAAATTAGAGCTAATGACCACAATAATATAAATTACATAGTTATAATATTGCAATAATGAAATTTTTTAATAAGTGACCACAATAGAATGGATCCCAAAGTTAAGTGACCTCGGGTAAAATTTATCTAATTTAATCCCATGAAAAAATAAAATTTATAAAAATTTATGAGGCAACTAACTACTTAATATTATCATAAAATATAATAAATAAAAGAATATGTTATATAATTTATTATAAAGAATGTTATGCACATAGTAATTGTTTTAGTTTTTATTTAAAATTTTATTTAAGAAGGGAGGAAAATGAGGAGGTGAGGAAAATAAGGACTCATTAAAACAAAAATAAGGAGGTAAGGAAAATAAGGACTCATTAAAACAAATTTGTGAGCTCTATGACTCATTTTCCTCTTATTTTAAATTTTTAAATGATAAAATTTTCTTTAAGATTATTTTGGATAGAGTTTTGATAGTTCATAAATTTGAAACTATTTTATTAAGGTCATTTTTTAAAAAATAATTATTATACATGTAATTTTTGCTCTTTATTTCCTTCATAGACTAAGAGAGAGAGAGAGAGAGAGAGAGAGAGAGGTTGTCTGTCCATGTTGACTGGCCACTGACCAACGTCACCACCCCATCCACCATCCTTGAGTATTAGTAACCCCCATCACTTAACCTAAATTGAGTGTGGCAACAAAAATTAGCATGAATAGTAAGAGCAAGTAGCACTCTTCATATCATATATTTGGGCTCCCGATATGTATGTTAAGTTAGAAGCTATATTAACTTAATAAGGATTGTCATGGGAGAGAGATGAAGATTCTCATTGCCATTATAGAGAAAAGGTAGGAGCTTCATTCTATTAACAAGTATTTTTGAAATAGAAATTTTTTTATATACATTGTATAGTTATAAGCGCTAGGGTTTGGATTTTTGAATATATCATATTCTTACTACAAATTGAAGAAAATAATAAGGAACTTGTGCTCATAAAAGTGAAAAACAATAAAAAAAATTATTTGATATAGTTGTAAATTGCATACATATGTAAAAAAAAAAAAATCATTGAGAAATCCAAATGCATTCATGTTAGAGTAACTTGTAACATGTTAAAGGTTAGGATAAATCTAAAAAAAATAAAATTTAAGATAAATTGAATATAAGGTTAAGGGAGTTGTTGAAGTTTCATTTCATCTCAGCAAGGCCTAGACCACATAGGCAAGCTACATCACTTGTAGCACACACCAAATGAGACTTGGATAGATTTGAAATAAAAAAACATTTATGATGGATCAATTTGATACTTTCGATAGTTGAGATATAATTAAAAATTTGAGTAAAGTTCAAGATAATTAAGATCATTAGGCTAGAATAATATTGCTTAAATTGTATTATTATGGAACCAACTAGATAACAAAAACACAAAGTAGAATAAAGATAAAAATGTTAGTTCAATGTTTTCCCCTAAGATGAATCAAAGCTTAAGTCTATAATTAGGGAGTGTAATCAAGTCAAGTCGTGTCAGGCTCGTGCTCAAGCTCAAGCTCAATTGAGTTCAATTTTTAAGCTTGAGTCGAGCTCTCAAATACTCGAGTTTAACTCAGTTAGGCTCGTTTAGTTATATAATTTTTTTTATGAATCATATAAATTGAAATTTCAGCTTGAATAAAGCTCGATTAGGCTCGAATAAGCTTGATTAGGCATAGATCGATTAAGCTTGATTAGATAATATTATAAATATGATATATTCAAAGGATAAATTAATAAACTTACTTAAATAGCCTACGCTTTATTAGGTTTGTGAGCCTCTTGAGTCAAGTATTTTGATACTCTAATTTGACTCATTCGATTACTCAAGTAGCTCAAGCTCGAGCTCAGCTTGAT
Source organism: Omphalea diandra (assembly GCA_949677035.1). Lineage (NCBI taxonomy): Eukaryota > Viridiplantae > Streptophyta > Magnoliopsida > Malpighiales > Euphorbiaceae > Omphalea > Omphalea diandra. The sequence goes on along the minus strand of CATIWR010503449.1, from coordinate 12,363 downwards.
TAATCTTGAGTCAACTTTAAGTATTTCTTAAGTCGATATTGAGTAGTTTCTGAGTTATCTCAGTTCGTTTACACTCCTATCTATAACCTAATACAACTCCATGTGAACAATATTTCTTAAAAAAGAGATCATACCACGTAGATATAAGGCAATTGAGCAATTCCATTATATATGTTTCTTTTGAAAGTTGTTCAATTGATGTTATGTAATAGTTCTAATTGTGGGTCTACCATATTGATATTAAAAAATAAAAGTGGGAAAATTAAATCCCAAAAAAAAAGGGTAGTTTTGTTATGTATGTAAGTAAAAGAGTGGGTAAAAATTAAACCCATTTTATTTTATTATATACATATATCATAATGGTATAAATCAATAATAGTATAATAAAACTAAGTAAAAAAAATAAGAAAGATTTATTAATAAGACTCAATAAAAATAAAAAATAAAAAATAAAAAAATGCTATTAATAAATTATACATACCAAAAATTGTGAGTGAAAACAACATAATCACCTTTCCTAACTTCATCTTCATCTTGAACTCCTAATGATGCTGAGAAATAAGCAAAACAACAAGTTGATTTTTTTGAAGAGGTTATCTTGCATTCCATAGATAGAAATCATGATACCAAGTAGGCAAGCAAGCAAAACAATCCAAAGAAATGTACTTCTCCTTTAGAAGAAAGTGTAATTCTCTTATAAATTCTTAGTTTTATGCTTATATAAGTTTATGAAGCTAAGAATACATCGTTTAATAATTGTGAAAAACAAATTGGCCTACCTAATAATAATATGTATAACTCTACAATAAAAAAGGTTTAGTAGTTGTTATTACTATCGCAATGGCTCCAATTGGATGGTTGGGCAGCTGCCTTAGGTTAATGGAGTTGTGTGAAAGAAGAGGCCTAACAAACCCAATGATAATGTGAATTGTTATGGCAAAACTATAAAATAGATATTTAAGGGACAAATAATTCAAAATGGTTCAATTTAAGGCTACTCCATAAAATAAATCAACTAAGAAAATAAACAAATACAAGTATTATATAATTTCTTATATGTTGAAGCCCTTAGCCTAATTATACTTAAAAACTAAAAAATTGTGAATTTTCACACTACACACTTTGCCACATCCACTTTTGTAACATACCCCTCATGCCAAAAGAAAACTTTGGTTTTCTACAAAAACTCATGCAGCTTAATGTGTAGCTCACCTTTAAAATAATGAATTTGGCTTACTTTTATAGATCTTTGTCCAAGTTAAACTTGGATTCATTCATCCAAAACCAATTCAAATGTGATATTGAAAACCTAACTTCCCATTTTATTATTTTTTTCTTTTCTAGTTCTTTTTGAATTTGGTTTGCAACAAATTTCCACCTTCGAGTCAAAAGGTACAAGTTTTCATAAAAAGTTATTTTTTCTTTGGTACTTTCTTACACTTTTAATTATATATCTTACCAATTACTTTAACATGATTACCTCTAATCAATATGCTAACAATTACCTTTAAATCTCTCACCTGTCATGATAATAAGAGCACCACAACTAATTCTTATGACTCTACCTCTAATGAAGCACATTTGAATGGTTAGAAATACCTAAACACAAAACTAGTTGTTACTAGCCTTTTTAGTGAATATTAGCCATTACAAGATCCTAACAGTCATTGAGAATATTTCAATGGGCATTGAGGTGTGCATAATTGATATAAAAAATTGTTGAAAATTTTTCACGATTGCTAAAAACTTTCAACGGTCATTGAATACACTTCCATAAGTGTTGGTGATATTCAATGATTGTTAAACCCAACTCTATACATAAACCTCTCACTAAAATAGTTATAACTTCTTTGATAGGACTCTAAATTGTAAACCATTTATTTTACTAAAAACTAGACTCAAAGATCTTTCTTTTCATATATTGTATATTATCTAATTCTATGTTAATCGATCTTTGAAGTATTTTAAAGTCAGCCTATTTTTATGACCTTTCAATTTGAGTATGACCTTTCTCTATTGAAGTCCCTATAACTTTCTTTATATAGTTTGGATTTATGTATAGTTTGATTCTATGGAAAGAAGACATCTCCAGCCTTCTAAGTATATATAATAACTCTTCTAACTATATAATCATCTTTTTAACGATAACTTTTTCTTTAAAGCTCCAAATTATAAACCATTTATTTTATAGAAAATTGGATTCAAAGATCTTTCTTTTCATATATCATACATTATCTAATTCAATGTCAATCGATCTGTGAAGTATTTTGAAGTCAACCTATATGCATGACCATTCAATTTGAGTTTGAGCTCTCTCTATTAAAGTCCCTATAACTTTCTTTATACAGTTTGGGTTTGTGCATAGTTTGATTTTATGGAAAAAAGACATTTTTAGCTTTCTAACCATCTATAATGGCTCTTCTAATTCTTTCATAATCATTTTGATCATCTCTTTTAATATCACCCTTCTATAGCTTACCTTTTAATGGCTATTGAGATTTTACAATGGTCGTTGACCATCTTTATAGAACTTTTTTTATTATTCTTTCTCTATTTTTCAACTTTCAAAAAACATTAAGTTTTAACAAACATAAATACTCAAATATAAATTTTAAAACATTTTGCAAATATTTAATTAAACTTGGTCAACACTTTCTATATTGTTAAACTTTTTATATTTCCTTTTAGTTCATTAAGAAAACTAAATATATAATTGTTAACTTATTTATCATATTTCACTTATCAAATTATTTTATTAATATAATTATTTGATAAATGATAAGTATTTATTTTGAAACTGAATTGGAAATCAAACTAATTATGCATATTAATGTATATTTATTCTTCAAATGTAAAATCTTCTTCAGTGTAGTGTAACATTCTTGGATGATCTGATGTAATACTCTAATCTGTTGGTAGAATTATGGGTATAAATGCATAATTAAAGTTTTTTAACATCACAAAAAGATTACCTCAAACATAAAGTTCATTGAATCCCACAATTAATTGCGATGGAACGCATCGAACTTACCATCATTTAGTATTATTGTTCTAAAATTATTGGGGAAGACTTTTGGAGTGCCAAAACCCAAAGATTCTTCTTTTCAGCCATTAATAATACGAACATATGTCCTTTATGTCTCCTAAAGTTTACTCAACTCTGCATTCACAAATAAAATCATACTTCAGAATATGCATTTTAAGTTATGCTTATTTGGTGAAAAATATTTTTTAATATTTTGTGTTATTTTATATATTTAAAAAATTAATAAATAAAAATAATTTTTTATTCAAAGGGAAAATTAAATTATTTTTTAGAAAAATGATTTTTTATTTTAAAAATAGAAAGTCATCTTTCAGATTTTAATAAATTGATTCAAATGAAAAATAAATTATATAAACACATATATTCATTAATATTGGTTATCCTTCACTGCCAACACTCATTATTGGTCATATCGGTCGGTGGTGATCACGAGAGATCAATGTAACTCACAAAAGATTTTTATTTGAATATATTTTTTCTTATATTAAATAATAAATAGTATAAATATAAAATATTTATCATCTAAATTTTATTATAATCTTATAATTCAAAAGAAAATTACTATTTTTATAGTGTATTATAAACACCAAAAAATATATTGCTCAGAAAATAATTTCTCATAAAATATTTTTCTCAAACAAGTTATTTTTCATGAAACAAATATAACCTTAGAATTTTAATATTTTTATTTAATATATCATATAATAGAAAAAAATAGAAAGGCATAAGTTTTTTAAATTCCAGTCTAAAATTTTTAATGTAAATTAAGATATCAAATATGAAAATAAAATTAAATCTTGTTTTAAATCTTTCTTTTACTAGTTCTGGACTGGCCAATTATATTTATTTAGGAGCAAGATATTTGTTTCCATTGATTATAGGGATGTGTCTCCGTTTTTTCCATTATCAAGTGTCGGTTAATTTGCAGACATCCATAGAGCGAAAATTAGTGGTGTTACCGGGCTATCCGAGTATAATTAATTCCTTCTTAACTTACATCACAAAAGTGTTCATAAAAAAGGCATTAAAAATCAATAAGTGAAATGGTTTTAGGTTCGGTTAATTTGATTTATTGGTTTAATCGATTTGATTGAAATAGTTTAAGATGAAAAATTAAAAAATAAAAAAAAATCTAAAAACGAAAAATTTCAGAAACTAAAAAATATGTATATGATATTAGAAAATTAAAAAATTGAAAATAATTTGATTTTTAATTTTATTAATCTGATCTAACTTTTAAAATGATAAATTACATATAGTCAATTGATACTTTAGCTTAACAGTAAAAATGAGACTAGTAAAAAAGTGCACCATTTTAAAAGTCATAACTATGATCTCCATCTTTAGCACTGAAAAAAGAAAGTAAAATAAACCTAGAGTTATTTTCAAATTATTTAATCATTTTCGTAAAGAAAATATTTAATGTTGAGATGTTACGTGGTTAGAGATAACATTTGGCATTTAAGCTTCCAACTGCCATATTTGGAGTTTTAGAAATCTATATAAGAGAAGATTTATTAAATATAAATGTTTTCTTAGTAAAAAAATCTAATTGTTTAAAATTATGATTGAAATTTTAAACATAAATATTTCTAATAGTTATTACCAAACCTTTCATCTTTAGCTACTAACTTAACCGCTAAACCAAATAAGCAATTTATCGTAAAAGAAATAGATCATTTGCTATTAATTTTTCAATTCTTTTTTAAATTGAGTAGTGCTTGAAAATTTCAAAATCTTTAGAATATTTGTTAAATTTTTCTTTATTATGAATATATGCATACTACAACTAGATTGCTTGGCGGGGACATACGGTCAATCCTTTCAATTTCGAAGAATCTTATATATGTACTCCCAAATAGTCTCAAAATTTGACATGTGACTTCCTACGAAAAAATTGGTATATGATAACATTTATTACATATCATTAAAAGTCTAAAAAACATCACTTTAGACTTATACTAACGTTTCTTACAAGTCTCACTTGAGTGTTACCATGTATTAAAGCGATATTTATTACAAATGTTGGCATAAACCTATAACCAATATTTTTAGCACTACTTGATATGACATTTTTCAAACGTCACTTTAATGAGCTAAAACAATATCTATAAAATGATATAAAAGCTATTTAAGATTTATTAGTAATAATTTGTTGCAACACATATTAAATGCCGCTTTAAGATAAGAAAACAATATTTGTTAAATGCTCTTTGAAGTACATCATTAAATGTTGGTAGAAGGCTTTATATACATTTAAAATATATGACTTTTGATGTTATGAAATATTACTTTAAAGTGCTTATGAATTTAATTAGTGAAATTTCATATTGTAACTTTTTACAGAAACGTCACTAAAAGAAAACCCGTAATATTATTTTTCATCCATTACTAAAATGTCATATTATAGCATTCATTTCAAAGATAACAAAATACATGTTATAAAAGCATCAAGCGCAATTATATGACATAACCCAAAGTTGTCTTTTAAATTACAATCATAAAATTAACAAAATATTCATTTAAGTATTCAAACGAATAATAAAATAGTCAAACAATTAAATTTAAACTATTAAAAAAATTTAAATATCATAATCTTAGACATTGTTGATGAAAAACCATATAATTAGTCCAAATGCATAAATTAATGCTTGTGACCTACACCAAAATGGAAAAATATAATAATAAATCACAAAAAGATTTGAACAATAACTATTAATAGTACTAAAAGGATTTTTAAATTCTTACCTTTAGATCTACATTGACACACATACTTGGGGCATTGAGGGGTACTTGTATTAGGAATCTATATAAATATAAAAATTAATTCATATAATTAGCAAATTGCACAATGATTGAAATAATAAAAAATAAATTATAAAAAACTTTTGAATAAGTTCTTAAAATTACAATTATGCTCATATTAAAATTAATCACAATCAAAAGATAAAAAAAAAAAGAATTACCTAATTGGATTGTGAGAAACTAGGATTACGATTCAACTAAGATAGTGTGACTTTCAATTCTAAAATTTGATCATTTAATTAAATATAATTTTTTTGAATTTATGATTTTTCTTACGTAGAGTAGCAAAATTGAAAGTACAGAATGTAACCAACCTCAGATTTCTCAAAAGTAAATTCTCCATGTGTCTCTAGCAAAATTACTTTTCCACCACCTATTTTTGCAGAAATTCTATATGCAGAATAATAACTTTAGATATCTCATATTACAAAATAATATAAACACAAAGTAAAGACATAGAAACAGGTTTATACTTAACTTTTACTTTGTAAGATTCAAAGGTCCTACAAATGTGGCCTTGTCTGGCAATTTGAGATTAGATGCAACTCTTATTACTCAAAACAACCTCGAAAACTACAATTACCAATATTAAGAGAATTATTGCAATAACTAGGACTGTTAGTGACATTTATTAAAAATATTACTTTAATGTATTTTTTTTAATTTTAAGCAACATTTGATCAAAATTTCATTAAAACATATCACAATAAATCAATTTTCTTGTAGTTAGGAAATTGACAAATGGCATAGTCTTTATCAAGAAATATAATTAATATTCAAATACCACATTAATAGTTATAATATTTTATAACAAACACCACATTTTGATAGTTACAACATTCAAAATATCACATTAATGCTAAATAAATTCATTTATAAATTATGTCATAAATTATTATATTCTCTACACTTTAATACTCAATGTAACTACATACTCTATATATATAACTTACAAAAATATAAAGAATCATCACTATTGAAAAATTATTGATAATTATAATATTCAAAATACTACATTAATGTCAAAAAAATTTATCTATAAATTATGTCATAAATTATTATATTCTCTATACTTTAATACTTCATGTAAACACTTACTCTATATATAACCCCCAAAATATAATTAATGACCATTGTTCAAAACCTATTGATAGTTACAGTATTTAAAATACTACATTAATACTAAATAAATTCATTTATAAATTATGACATGAGTTATTATATTTTGTACACTTTAATACTCAATGTGAACACATTCTATATATCGTACAAATTTATGAAGAAAACTATAAGCACTTATTTTTTCTACTTCACCCTTTCTATTTTACAATTTGTAGTTCTTCATTTTCAGTAAACACTTTATATTGAGTATCATGAGATTTCATCTACTTCTTATTTTGACTTTGATATTCATAGGGAATTAAAATTATTTATTTATTTTAATTATTTATTTCTATTCTTTATAGGAGATGACTTGTCAAAAAAGAGGCAAAAATACTCCTTTATTGGGAATTTAAATTTTGGCAAAAATGACTGGAGAATCAAAAAAGGGTATCGAGATTCTACGACATCAGTTTCAAAATTAAAGTTTCAACAGTTCGAGATAGTTATTCTTAATGAGAATGTAACAAAACTATATTTTTAACTATAAAAGAAAGAAAATTAGCATCACATTTTTATTTAATATTTAATCTTACATTAATTTTCTTTCTAATTTTAATATAGACAAACTACATTCATGTCATCCTTAAGAAAAATGTGGCAACTCAATTTTGACGATTATTGCAAGAGTAATTTATTTGATCAAACATTTTAGTGTAATACTCATTAAGGAACATTATCGTATTATTCAAGATAACAAATATATGATCAATTTTTTAAGAAAAATAACTGTTGAAAAAGTAGGATGACATTTCAATTCCAAGACACAATTTAATCTCTTAGATTTTGAAAATATAAATCAATGGTGTGAGAAAAATTATGTCCTTATAGATAATATAAATTAACAATTTTGAAGCTAATGTATGATTTACCACATGATATAATAAATTGTGTATATTGCAGATGTTATTGAATTGCTAATTAGAGAAACTGAAGTCCAAATGACTTTTTGTGCTAACCTAATTGAGAAAGTAGTTATTGAACTCTAGGATTTAAGGTTTACTAAGATCAATATGATTTTTAAACTACATTTAATATTAATTTTAAAATAACTCTTTTTTATTTATTTATGTAGGGATCAAAAAGTTTGAGTTATCATTTGCAAAGATTTAGTTAAAAAATATTATGAACAAAAAATTTTATGCAACAAGATGACAAAAATTATTATCTTTCCTTCAATTTTGGTGAAAGAATTCAATAGTATGTATTATGATAATATTTATAGTTATATAAATTATTAATTATTCCTACATAATATTTATATCTTACTTAATTTCTTATTTCTAAATTTAAATGATATTTTCTTATATGTTATAAGGCAATCTTATCTAATCGTTACATCTATATTTTGGCTAAATTTAAATAAAAAAAGTTATTCCAGGTGATTAGATTGTGATAACACCATTAATGTATTATAAAACTATTTGAAGTTAATATGAAAATTAGATATGTCAATTTATTGTAATTATTTAAAATCACCATAAATATATCATAATTAATTTATTTTAATTTTGAAGAACACAATAAATGAAACATAAAATTAATTAAAATTAATATGAAAAATTATTATATAATTAATTTATTGTAATTTTAAAACCACCATAAATATGTCATAAATTCACTTGAATATATTATTACCTTTCAATATTTATAGCAAGCTTCAAAATATGACTACCTCTTTAAGTATTTGTATAACGATAATTAGGTGCATAAATATAGCTAATAAATGCAAAACAACAACAACAACAACAAGAATTAATAATAATAATAATAATAATAATAATAATAATAATAATAATAATAATAATAATAATAATAATAATAATAATAATAATAATAATAATAATAATAATAATAAAATACTACAGTATTAATATATCCTTTAAATTACTAAGATATAAGTCTAACCACTCAAAACATAAAAACTTTCAATACAAAAAATATATAAATCAAAATCTTAATTTCATTAAAAAAGATATGTTGTACAAAATATTAATCAAATCAAATAAAAACAATACCTTAAAAAAAAAATCATTGAAATAAAGTCTTCAAATGACATATATAAAAGATAAAAGATATGTCTACAACAAAAAAATAAAAGAAGATATACAAAAAAAATAAAAGTACTATTAAACTATCTAATTAATTAGAAAAACTTATACATATTATTCCAACACAACAAGAGTATAATATACATAATAAAAATTTATGAAAAACTAAAAAATAAATATTATATAGCACTATATTATTCAATTAATAACAAAAAAATCAATTATAATTATTTATTTCACCCAATCCGTGTATCACATTAGCATAAAACTAGTTAGCTATGTGAGAGGCAAATCCCAAATTCATGTTTCTATGCAATCCTCTTCATATTGAATGATGAAGAACTGTATTTGCGTCTCCAACTAATTGCTTAGGGGCGATGTTTTCCTACTATCAGCACAGTACAATTTGCAATTTGATATCTTCAAATATAGTTATATGACATTTAAAATTATACAATTTCTAAAATTAATTTTAAAATTTGTGTCGGTTTTTTAAAAAAGTAATTCTAAAATTATTTTTTTCCAAAATTAGTGAATTTGCAATAATAAATACCATGTGACTGTATTTAAAAATATCACATCGCAAGTTGAAGGAGTTTCTTTCTGGTAATAGCAAAATATTGTCCATTACTTAATTTCTTCTTATATTTTAGGTTTTTTTTTGGGCAAGGGACTCGAATAGAAAGAAAATCTTTAAATCGTTATTCTTTTCAAAACATATTTTTTGGTGTGTTTCCAAGAGCAAAAGATCGATGACTCAATCCAAAATGTGTTTCCATGTACAAAAGATGGATGACTCAATCCAAAATGTGTTTCCATGAACAAAAGATGGGTGACTCAAGCCAAGCGAGTAAAGATCAATATTTTTAGAACTAGATCGAATCGGTTGGTCGAATCAATAAAATTAAGAGTTAATCAAGAGTTTGATTCTTTTCAATATTAAAAAGCAATAACTCAAAAAATCAGTCAAACCATAGAAAATTGACCAAAATATAAAATCGAATAAAACTGATTCAATATAAAACTATGTTGTTTTATGAAAAATTTAAAAACTTCACAAATTATACTATTTTACTCAAAATTTAAATTTTAAAAAACAAATAATTTTTTTTATCATATTATACATTTTTTCTAACTTTTTAAAACATTTTTTAAGTTTTCTCAAAAAAAATATATTTTTAAGTATAATTTATATATTTTTTTCAAAAAAAATTGTCTTATTGAATCAGATCAGTCAAATTGACTAAGCTAAAAATTGATCAACTGATTCGATGTTCAATCCAATTTTAAAAACATTGATAAAGATTGATTTTACAAAGAACAAAATGAGGAGGCTTCAAATAGAGTGGGCATAAATGATTTACACTAAAAAAAATTGAATGAATTAAATCTATTCAATTTTTTTTATTCAATTTCAATATAGATTTAGTTAAATTTTGATTATTTAAAAATTTTGATATATTTGATTCAATTTGATTTTTAATAAAAATCAAATCGATTTGCTTCAAATTAAATTATAATATATTATATTTATATTAAATCAAATCAAGATGATTCAAATATACTTGTAATTTATTATTTATATTTAAAATATATAATATTTTATATTAAAATATCAAAAAATATATTATAAAAACTATTATTTATACTAAAAATATTTTAAATTTTATTTTAAAAATTGAATTCAAATTGAATGAAACCAAACTAGTTTCATTAAATTCAATTTGTGCACTTAATTCGATTCGATTCAATTCTATTTGTATTTTAAGAATTTAATTTTTGATTTTTTAATTCAATCAATTCAACTTGATGTAAATCGATTGTTCATCCTAGATTCAAGTGCAATGATACTGGAGTGAGATTTTTAAAGATATCACTTTTTTTTATTATTATTAGTAAGAGATATCGAAGAAGCAATTTAATGATTTTTCCTGTAATTTAATAAATGTTATTCTTACTTTCAAACCATTTTATCTAAAAATCAAGATATTGTTAGTAATTAGAAATAATTTGTTATAATTTTACACTTTATATGTAGAACAAAATATTGCATATAATTAAAATTAAAAAAATTTAAATAAGAGTTATTATTTTAAAATTAATTTTAACTTATATATTTATTAAAACTAATTTTTTAAAATAAATTTAAAAACATTTCTTCGCAATATGTGTAATACATTTTTCCAAGGTGATATATATACACATTTAAATAAATAAATAAATAAAAATTAATATTAATTTACTTATAAATTAAAAATATTCAAGATTAAGAGAATTGAAATTGAATTACTGGTTTATAAATGTATCCAAATCAATTATTTGTAAAAATTATAAATATAAATTTCATGTAATTAAAAATTATTTTAAAAGCTAAAAAGATATTTATAAATTTTAAAATAAATCATTACAAAATAATCATGCCTCATATATTAAAAAAACTTTCCTATATTATTTATTAAAATTAAATTTTATTTCACATATAAATTAAAGATAACTATAAAATATTTGATATTAAATTATTAATTATTACTAAATATCAAATGTGTTAGAATTGATCTAAAATAAATATAAAAATTAAATATTTATAGCAACTTCATTCTTAATTTTCATTAATATAAGATAAAAAGTAAAAAAATCTAAAATTTTGAAAAAATAAAATAGTAATGATTAAAAGTTAATTTGAAATGAGTGTATATATATATATACACACACACACGTGTGTGTGTGTGTAACAGTTAAGCATTTTATTAAATCCAAAGTTTTGTTTATTTTGAATGAAACTATTTATTAAGGAAGTTTAACATATCAAGAATCTTTTAAAAAATAGATTTAATTGTAAAGAAGTACAAAACCAAAAGAAACTTGCACTTCTTTTTACTTTAATTTTCTTGATATAAAGGAGGCAGTAACGTTGGTATAGAATATTTTTTATAATATATTTTTCTAGAACTTAGTTAGGGAGTCAATGAAAAAAATATATAAACCAAATATTATAGATTTTACTTTTTTTACAAAACAACTTTCTAATAAATACTATTTTTCAAGAAATCACTTTTTAAAAAGCAAATGCTTTCATATCAAATAACATATAAGTGTTTAAAATTATAATTGAAAAATTGAAATTAATACTATTTCTAATTGTCAATATTTGAACGGAATTGATAAACCAATTAAACAATTGATAATAATTTGCTAATAAATTAGATATAAAACAGTATTTTGCAATATATTTCTTTAAAAGTTAGATAATAAACTAAATATGATGTTGGTGTATTTTAATATATATATATATATATATAT